>SJYT01055626.1:7355-38606 GCA_006410635.1 Cephalophus harveyi
TTTTTGTTACTATTTTTTTATATTTTATATTTTGTATATCTATATATTTTTATATGTTTTATATTTTATAATTATTTTTCTTATATTGAGTTCTTTCTGTGTTTATCATCTAGAAGGTAAAATAGGTTCTTCTTAACTGGCTTCTCTGCCTCTAGCTTCTCTGTCACATACTTGACATTCCAGAGTTTTCCTGAAACTCAGATTTGATTGTGCACTCTTTTTCCTGTCCTCAAAGGTTTCCAATTGCAGATTTTTCAGGTTATCAAGACTAATACGTTTTGTTTCCAGGAGATGAGAGCCTAATGTGGGATAAAGTTTGTGATAGAGATCCTATCAGTTCAGGCCTACCTGTAGTGACACTGTTACCTCTGAAGAACTGAAAAAAAGTTTAACATCTTTAAAAACTATTAACATTCCATATAGAAGTAGTCCAGTTTTCCTTTGACTTTTTCCACCACCCTCTTAAATTAGTATGGTTCAATAAAGAATGAGTGGAATGAGGAAAAATGAGAATTTTTCTTAAAGAAATAGATTCTGTTTAAAGAAAATACTCCATTCCTTCTGGGGTCAGTTGCTTGCTTACTGGGAAGGGTTTCTACAGCATAAACTTTTCCTTATACAGACAGGAGTTGAAAGAGTGGCCCTGTTATTCTAGATAAGGGACAGGATACATAGAAATAACTAACATTTAAAGAGAAATGTACTTATTATTAATGAATTACTGAAGTATGTATATATAATGATTTAAGATGGTGTAGTAATTTTCCTATTTTAGGGTAGGGCTTCCTAAAGTGTTCTTTTATAGAAAAATAGATCTATGACTTAGCTTATAGCTTTGCAATTTCAGGAGGGTTTTCCGGTTCTGATTCTAGAGAAATTGATGTGTAAACTTAGGATTCACAGGACTGACTTATAAACTCAAATACTGTTTTGTTTTGTTTTGCTTTGAGTATACGCTAAGAGAGAAATCTTTCCAGTTATTAGAATGCTCTTAATCTTCTTTTCCTGGTGTCAATTCAGTTCATTCGCTCATGTGTCCAACTCTTTGTGACCCCATGAACCCCAGTTGCCAGGCCTCCCTGTCCATCACCAACTCCTGGAGTTTACCCAAACCCATGTCCATTGAGTTGGTGATGCCATCCAACCATCTCATCCTCTGTCATCCGCTTCTCCTCCTGCCCTCAATCTTTCCCAGCATCAGAGTCTTTTCAAATGAGTCAGCTCTTCGCATCAGGTGGTCAAAGTACTGGAGTTTCAGCTTCAACATCAGTCCTTCCAGTGAACACCCAGGATTGATCTTTAGGATGGACTGGTTGGATCTCCTTGCAGTCCAAGGAGCTCTCAAGAGTCTTCTCCAACACCACAGTTCAGAAGCATCAATTCTTTGGCGCTCAGCTTTCTTTATAGTCCAGCTCTCATATCCATACATGACCACTGGAAAAACCATAGATAGCCTTGACAAAACAGACCTTTGTTGACAAAGTAATGTTTCTGCTTTCTAATATGCTCTATAGGTTGATCATAACTTTTTTTGCTCTTGGCAAAACTCTGTTAGCCTTTGCCCAAGGCTTCATTTTGTACTCCAAGGTCAAACATGCCTATTACTCCAGTTATCTCTTGACTTCCTGTTTTTGCATTCCAGTCCCCTGTGATGAAAAGGACATCTTTTTTTGGTGTTAGTTCTATAAGGTCTTGTAGGTCATCATAGAACCCTTCAACCACTTCAGCCTCTTTCGAATTAGTGGTTGGGGCATAGACTTGGATTTCTGTGATACTATTGGAAACCAACAGAGATGATTCTGTTGTTTTTGAGATTGTGCCCAATTACTGCATTTCGAACTCTTATTGACTGTGAGGACTACTCCATTTATTCTAAGGGATCCTTGCCCACAGTAGTAGATATAATGGTCATCTGAGTTAAATTCGCCCATTTCAGTCCATTTTAGTTTACTGATTCCTAGAATGTCAATGTTCTCTCTTGCCATCTCCTGTTTGACCACTTCCAATTTACCTTGATTCATGGATGTAACACTCCAGGTTCCTAAGCAATATTGTTCTTTACTGCACTGGAATTAACTTCCATCACCAATCCCATCCACAACTGGATGTTGTTTTCACTTTGGCTCCGTCTCTTCATTCTTTCTGGAATTATTTCTCCACTCTTCTCCAATAGCATATTGGGCACCTTCCGACCTTCATCTTTCAGTGTCATATCTTTTTGCCTTTTCATACTGTTCATAGGGGTTGCAAGGCAAGAATACTGAAGTGATTTGCCATTCCCTTTTCCAGTGGACCACGTTTTGTCAGAACTCTCCACCATGACCTGACTGTCTTGGGTGGCCCTGCATGGCATGGCTTATAGTTTTATTAAGTTAGACAAGGCTGTGATCAGTTTAGTTCATTTTCTGTGATTGTGGTTTTCATTCTGCCCTCTGATGGATAAGGATAGGAGGCATGTGGAAGTTTCCTGATGGGAGAGATATCTAAAAATATCTTTTGACGTTACCAAATATCCCCTGTAAGATAAAAATACCCCCAAGTGTGAATCAAGTAGTTTAAACAGGCTTAAAACCAACAATAGTAGAATTTTTAATTTTTTAACAGCTTTATTGATGTTTGTTTCATATATTGTATAGTTCAGTTCAGTCGCTCAGTCGTGTCCAACTCTTTGCGACCCCATGAATTGCAGCACACCAGGCCTCCCTGTCCATCGCAAACTCCTGGAGTCCACTCAGACTCCTGTCCATCAAGTCGGTGATGCCATCCAGCCATCTCATCCTCGGTCCTCCCCTTCTCCTCCTGCCCCCAATCCCACCCAGTATCAAAGTCTTTTCCAGTGAGTCAACTCTTCGCATGAGGTGGCCAAAGTACTGGAGTTTCAGCTTTAGTATCATTCCTTCCAAAGAAATCCCAGGGTTGATCTCCTTCAGAATGGACTGGTTGGATCTCCTTGCAGTCCAAGGGACTCTCAAGAGTCTTCTCCAACACCACAGTTCAAAAGCATCAATCATATAGTACAGGCATCTAAAGTTTACATTCAGTGGCTTTTAGTGTGTGTTTTCGAAGAACTGCATCCATCACCATGATATAATTTTAGACATTTTCATAACCTCTTAAAGAAACCCGTGACACATTAGCAGTTACTTCCCATTTCTTTTTTCCATCTCTACCCCACCTCCTCAACCATAGACATACCTGGTTATCTTTTTATGTTTGGGAATGCACAGCCTTCTTGTCTGTTTTATTATAATAAACCCTGTTTCAGAGTGTAGTTGCTGAAAATTATTTGCATCCGTGTAAGGAGACATACCTTCTCTCCTTCAGAGGCTTTTGTTTAGATGGACTGTAAGTTTAATTTGTAGAGAAAATAAGCCAAAATAGGCTGATTTAAGAAACCTTTTGAAGTTATTCAGAACGGTAAGAAGTCCATCTAGCCCTCAACAGCAAGTTTTATAGTACAGAAGTCAACAATTTTTATTTTTCTGATCAATTCTAGTAGATAATATTACATCCTAGACTATGTGTAAAAACATAGTTATGAGACACATGTACTTAAAATATTATTTTGAACCTGCTTCATTATTATTAAATTATTATTGACTACTATTAAATAGATCATTTTCAGTGTATTGGTAGTTGGGTTAATTTTTTTTTTACAGATAAGATAATTGGGACTTCTTTTAGTTTTCAAAAGTATAGGTCTATTTTACCTACACAGTAATGTTACCTATCACTCACTGTAAAAAAAAAACAGAAGTTGACAAATTATTTTTCCCCTAATAGGAAATAAAGACCAATTAGATTATATTCTCATTTATAAAACAAAAATATTTTCTGTCCTCTTTCCCTCAATGGGATGGTATGAAATACTAAAAGAGTCAAATCAGTACAGTCCAAAGAAATGGGCAATAAGGTTGTATCTCATCTTTTACCATTTCTACTTTCCCCCTTGTGTTCCCATTGTGTTTAACTGTTGTGAAGGCATCAGTGTTTTTTAAAATGTCATTTATAGCTGACTTCACAAGGCTTGACCAAGCCTTATGTCCTTTGCCTTTAATGTGTGTGGTTAAAATTTATACATCGTAGAAAATATTTTAAGCAAAACAAAGGCTCCTTTATTAAGAAGTTACACAAAAGGAAAAAAACTAAGCCATAGTAGATAAACGGCAAAGGATAGGAACACACAATTCAGAAAGGATATTCAAATGGCCAATATGTATTTGAAAAACATGTTCAGTTCTATTGGGAATCAAATAAATGCAGATGAAAGCAATAATGAAGTTCCAAATTGAGTCTGTTAATACTAGCAGGATTTTTCCTTTTAAAATTAGTCTTTAATATGTTAGTAATATATGAAAACATTTTCTTTGCTTAAAAAAAAGTGCATCTAGTTTAAGTAAGACCAGCACTCCTGCTAACTACACTCCAATCTCAGATACTCTTTTAGAAGAAAGCACTCTTAATCAATTTGTTATGTATCCTTTCAGACTTTTTCCAGTTTATGTATGAGTGTAAAAATCAGTGTAGGAAATAAAGAGTCGGACACAACTGAGCAACTGAACTGAATGTAAAAATCAAGTAACTTCCTTTAATTCAGCTATATATTTTAGAGGTTTATTTGGGTTAGTACATAAAGATTTCTTTCATTCTTTTTGACTATTACAGAGTATTCCTATTGCAATGAATGGTTCTTCTGGAAACTGTGTTAAGAATGCACTTATAGAGGACAGTGGTAATAAGGAGAGCAATTAGGAAGCTGTTGTAATAATCAAGCAAGAGAAAATGGTAGATTGGACCACCATTTTTGTGGGATAACCTGTCTCATTCCTAGAAAGATTGCCTGTGAAAAATTTAGGTGGAAATGTTCCCTGGCAGATAACAAGAAGATTATGATTCTCACGAGAGGTATTTGAGCATAAATGTACAGTTTTGGGAGACATCAGCTTATAGATAGTAGTAAAAATTTTGAAAATGGATGAATAACCAGAGGAGCAAGTTAGAATGAGAAGTTGGAATTATGTGGGAATTGTTAGAGAAGTCGGAGGAACACCAGTGGTGATTAGAATCAGAGAAGCACAAGGAGAGCATTTAAAGAAGAGGGTGGGATTAGCAGCTGCAGGTGCTCCAGTGGTGAAATAAGAACAAAGGGAAGAGTATTTTGGGGTTTACTGTCAGAGAAATTGTTCGTTCTATCATCATTTTAGCAGAGCGATGGGTCAGACACTTAATTTCAGTAGTTTAAGAAGAGAATGGGCAGTGAGGAACAAAGGAGTGTAGGTAAATCTGTTAAGAATGTGATGTCAGTTTAGGTTTAAGTGCTGATAGGGAGAGCTAACAGAGGACGAGCTTCTGAGGATGTAGGGACTTAGCTCCAACAGCCAAGTTTTGAGGATGGTGTGGTCAGTGGTGTAACGTACAGCAGTGCAGTCTTACTTACGTGCATTGAGACAATGTACTTTGGATTTGGCCATTAAAATTAGTGAGTCAGGAGCCAAGTCCCTGTGGTAGAGTCGTTTGAATGGCAGACTGGTCAGTGGGGAATAAATGAAAGTTTTATTGAGCATGGAAGTGATATGATCAAAATGGCATTAAAATGTTTTCTTCTTTTATACTCTGCTTCGTTAAGCTTATGTTATTCAGTGGCTTATATTAAATTGACCAGTATTTTGGTCATCTGATGCAAATAGCTGACTTATTGGAAAAGTCCCTGATGCTGGGAAAGATTGAGGGCAGTAGAAGGGGATGACAGAGGATGAGATGGCTGGATGGCATGACTGATGGAATGGATAGGAACCTGGGCAAACTCGGGGAGATGGTCAGGGACAGAGAGGCCTGGCGTGCTGCAGTCCATGGGGTCGCAAAGAGTCAGACACAGCTGGGGGACTGAACAGCAGCAGGTGAGTGGCTGCCGTGTGTTGGGCTCTGTTCTGCATCTGAGGATACAGTAGTGAACATAACAGGCAGGATTTCTGCTCCTGTGACCTGTAACATCCAGGAATGAGGTGAAGACAGAAAAAATAATAAAAGACACGATAATTTAAATAAGACAAAACTTGATGATGAAACAGAAACAGACTGAGGGGAAGCTATTTTAGATGTTGTGGTCAGGAATGGCATTTTCTAAAGGGGAGAGATTTGAACTGTGATCAGACTGTTACTAAGGAGTCAGTTGTGCAAAGATCTGGGTGCAGAGGCATCTTGACCCAGACTGGAGAGTGTGTGCAAAGGCCCTAAGAAGGGAATGAGCTCAATTTGTTTGAGCACCAGAGAAAAATGTCTGTTCTGTGGTTTTAGTGACAGAATCTAATAATCATGCATGGTTTTGCATTTAGTTAATAACTACTTAATAAAATAAAAGGACTCATCAATAAAGAGTTGTTTGCTTTAAGTATTTAGGAATGAGAAGTGTCCATAAAACTAAATCCATTGTTCAGTTACTTTTTACTCTTGTGATTTCATGGAGTGAATGAGGTATGTTGCTGACTGTGAAAATGGTAATAATAATACTTTCTATTTATGTAACATCTTTCATCCAAGGATCTTAAATAGTGTCTCACAGGTCATCACAACAATTCTGTGATGTAGGTAAGTTGCAAAGATTATTAGTCTTCATTTTATAGATGGAGAAATTAAGCCCCAAGAGGATTTAATGACTTATGTATGGTCCCATCAACCAGATGTAGAGGCAGCCTGAGCTGCTAAGGTTAGAATATTTTATTTTAGGGGGATCGACATAGTATAAATCATTAACACTTTTGCTTTTGTACTTTACACAGATTATCTGTTAAAATAAATATTGTAGTTTTTAAGTGTCCATATGGAAATCTTTTTAATCCTTTTTTTAGGAATATAAAACATTGTAATACTCTTTTTCCCCCTCTCATTTTTAGGTCAGCAGCAAGGACAAGATGGAGTGAAAGTCCAACAAGCTACCATAGCTCCTGTAACTGTAGCAGTTGGAGGAATTGCTAATGCAACGATAGGTGCTGTTAGTCCTGACCAACTCACACAAGTGCATTTGCAGCAAGGCCAGCAGGCTTCTGATCAAGAAGTGCAGCCTGGCAAGAGGCTTCGAAGAGTTGCCTGTTCCTGTCCTAATTGTAGGGAAGGAGAAGGAAGGTAAATGCTCTGTTGCCACCACCCAACTCCTTGGAGACTAGTATAATAATAACTAAGATGTAATGAGCAGTTACATGTAATGAAGACACATAGGATGTTAGTTAAAACTAAGCCATTGGCTGAGTGCTTTGACTATTGGAACATCACTAGCTTTATAACCCAAGAGTTGAGATATAATATTGTTATGAAAGGGATTGAATAGAGCTATTCTAGGAATAGGATTTCAGTGGTTCTTTACCATGTATCTTATACTTTGTCTTAATGGTTTTCTTTTTTCATTTATTTTGTAAAATTTTAAAACAACTATAAAACTTACATACCATACATACCATACAACTATAAAACTTACCATACAATTCGCTCATTTAAGCTGTACATTTCAATGGTTTTTAAGGTATTCACAGAGTTGTACATCCATCACCACAATTTTAGAACAATTTTATTCCCCTGACAACAAATTCTGTGATTTTTAGCCATCACTCCCTCATCCCTCCCAGCTCGAGGCAACCACTGAACTAATTTCTGTCTATAGTTTTGCCTCTTCTAGACATTCATGTAAAGGGAAGCACATAATATGTGGGTTTTGTGACTGATTTCATCCACTTTGTATGTTTTCAAAGTTTATCTGTGCTACTGCATATGTCAGTATTTCATTCTTTTCCTGAACAAAGCATTCCATTTTATAGATAAAACAGGATTTTACTTATCCATTCATCAGTTGGTGGACTGGAATTTTTCCATCTGTTGGCTGTTAATGCTGCTATAAATATTCTTACATATATATGTTATGGATGGGCTTCCTTAGTGGCTCAGCAGCTGTAAAGAATCTGCCTGCAGTACAGGACACACAGGTTTGATCCTTGGGTCAGGAAGATCCCCTGGAGTTATGAAATGGCATCCTACTCCAGTATTCTTGCCTGGAAAATCCCCTGGACAGAGAATCCTGGCTGGCTACAGTCAGTGGGGCCACAAAGAATCAGACACAACTTAGCAACTAAGCATGCACGCATGCAAATACTTACACATGTTTTTGTTTTTGATTTGCATTTCCATGATAACAAATAATGTAGAGTATGCTTTTGTGTGTGTACTATTGGCCATTTGTGTGTCTTCTTCAGAGAATTATCTATTAAGATCTCATGCTCATTTTAATTACTTGTGTTTTTATTATTGAATTATAGTATGAGTAGTTCTTTATATATTCTTGATACAGGTTCCTTATCAGAGATATGATTTGAAATAATTTTTTTTTTCAGTCTGAGTTGTCTTTTCACTTTCTTTTTTAGTATTCTTTGAAGCAGAAAAGTGTTTAATTGTGAATTCCAGTCTTGTTCTTGGATACTTCTGCTTTTGGTGTCATATCTAAGAATCCATTGCCATATCTGATGTCTCAAATCTGATGTTTTCCTATAAGAGTTTTATAGTTTTTGTTGTTACATTTAGGTCTTTTGTCTAAATGGGGGTTAATTTTTGTAAATGATGTGAGGTAAGGGTTCATCCAACACCATTTGTTAAAAAACTATTCCTTCCTCATACATTAAATAGTTTTGGCACCCTTAAAATCAGTTGATCACAGACATATAGATTTATTTCTAGACTCAGTTCTCTTTCAGTGATCTGTATGTCTGTCTCTATACCAATACCACATTGTGTTGATGACTTTGGCTTTGTGGTAACTTTTAACATTTGGGCGTATGAGTCTTCCAGGTCACCCAGTATGAAAGCATTTTTGATTGTGTCAGATGCTTTTCTTCATCTGTTGAGATGATCACATAGTTTTGTTTTTTTATTATCTCAGTATATTATATTACATTACCTGATTGTCCGATGTTAAAGTACTTTTGCATTTACAGGATAAATGCAACTTGGTCATGCTATGTAATTCTGTTTATATGTTCCTGGATGTGGTTTTTCACTATTTTCTTGGGGATTTTTACATCCATGTCCATGAGTGATATCAGTTTGTGGTGTTCTTATAATTTCTTTGGTTTTGGCAAGGGTATTATTGGCTTCTTGGAATGAGTTGGAAAGTTTTCTTGTCCAGAACATTTTTTGAAAGAGTTTGTGGTGGTGTTCAGTCACTAAGTCATGTCTGATTCTGCGACCTGGTGAACTGCAGCATGCCAGATGACTCTGTCCTTCACTATCTCCTGGAGTTTGCTCAAATTCATGTCCATTGAACTGGTGATAGTATCAACAGAGATCGTCCTCTGCTGCTGCCTTGTCCTTGTGCCTTCAGTCTTTCCCAGCATCAGGGTCTTTTCAAAAGTCAGCTTTTTGCATCAGATGGCCAAAGTTTTGGAGCTTCAGCTTCAGCATCAGTCCTTCATTGAATATTCAGAGTTAATTTCCTTGGGGATTGACATGAAGTCAACCCCAGATATTCATTGGAAGGATATTCATTGGGAAGTCTTCTCTCCAGTTTGATTTTTTTTGAAAGAGTGTGAAGATCTGGTATTAATTTTTAAAAGTGTTTATGAACCTGTGAAGCTCACTGATCCTGGGCTTTTCTTGTGAATACTTTTTTGACTGCTAATTCATCCTGTTTACTTGTTTTGAATTGTTTCTTGTTCTTGAGTCAGCTTTGCCACTTTGTATATTTCTAAGAATTTGTTCATCTGCTAGTTTTTAAGTAATTAGCATACAACTGTTCTTGGTATTCCCATATAATCGTTTTTATTTCTGTGAGGTTGGTAGTGATGTTTCCTTTTTCATTTCTGATTCTAGTAATTTGAGTCTTCTCTCTCTCTCTCTTTTCCTTTGTTAGTCCCCCTAATAGCTGTAAGTTTATTTGACCTTTTCAAAGACTTAGCTTTTGGTTCCATTCATTTTTTCTTACTGTTTTTGTATTCTATAATTCATTAGTTTCTGCTCTTTTCTTTATTATTTTCTTTCTTCTGCTTGCTTTATTTTAGATTTAATTTGCTGTTTTCCTTGTCTTAAGATGAAAAGTTAGGTTATTTATGATCTTTTTTCCTTCCAGTTTTGCTGAGATAAAATTGACATACTGCATTGTATAAATGTAAAATGTACAGCATAATAATATGGCTTAATATGTCATGAAAAGGTTATCATAATAAGTTGAGTGAACATCATCTTGTATAGCTGTAAAATTAAATAGGAAAAAAAATTTCCTTGCAATGAGGATTCTTAGGATTTACTGTCTTAACAATTTTCATATATAATATGTAGCAGTGTTAATTATATTTATCATGTATTACATCCTAGTACTTAGTTATCTTAGAACTGGAAGTTTATACCTTCTGACTGCTTTGATCCATTTCCCCATCCTCTGGTAACCACAAATTTGATCTCTTTTTTTTTTTTTTCCTGTGAGATTTGATCTTTTTTTTTTTTTCCTGTGAGTTTGTTTGCTTTTGAGGTATAATTGACCTATAATACTATACAATATAGTGAATCAAGGTCTGTATAATCAAAACTATGGTTTTTCCTGTAGTCATGTTTGGATATGAGAGTTGGACCATAAAAAAGTCTGAGTGCCGAAGAATTGATGCTTTCTAACTGTGGTTGTGCCTTGGACTGCAAGGAGATTAGACCATTCAATCCTAAAGTTAATCAACCCTCAATATTCATTGAAAGGATTGATGCTGGTGCACCAATACTTTGGCCACCTGACATGAAGAGCTGAGTCACTGGAAAAGACCCTGGTGCTGGGAAAAATTGAGGGTAGGAAGAGAAGAGGGCGACAGAGGAGGAGATGGTTGGATGACATCACTAATTCAGTGGACATTCAGTTCAGTTCAGTTCAGTCGCTCAGTCATGTTCGACTCTTTGCGACCCCATGAATCGCAGCACGCCAGGCCTCCCTGTTCATTACCATCTCTCGGAGTTCACTCAGACTCACATCCATCGAGTCAGTGATGCCATCCAGCCATCCCATCCTCGGTTGTCCCCTTCTCCTCCTGCCCCCAATCCCTCCCAGCATCAGAGTCTTTTCCACTGAGTCAACTCTTCGCATGAGGTGGACATGAGTTTGAGTAAATTCCTGGTAATGGTGAAGGACAGGGGAGCCTGCTGTGCACTATCCATAGGGTTGCAGAGAGCCAGATGAGGCTTAGCAACTGAACAATTTCTGTACGTTTCACAATAATCACAATTCTATGATATATCACTGTACAAAGTTATTGCATAGCTATTGACCAATATTTCATCCCCCTGACTCATTTACTTTTTTAACTGGAAGCTTGTGCCTCTCAGGCTCCCTTGCCTCATTTTTCCCTCTCCCACTCTGGCAGCCACCCCTTTGTTCTCTATAACTATGTTTCTATTTTGTTATGTTTGTTAATTTGTTTACTTTTTTTGATTCCACATATAAGTAAAAGCATTCAGTATTTGTCTTTTTCTGACCAAAGTCCATCCGGATTGTCACTAATGGCAAGATTCTATTCCTTTTGATGACTAATATTTTGTGTGTGTGTTTACACGTATTCGTATATATATATATATATTTTATCCACTCATCTATTGATGGGCATCTTGGTGCCTTCTGTATCTTGGCTGTTGTGAATAATGATACAGTTAACATAGGGTGTTTGTATCTTTTCTAATTAGTGTTTCATTCTCTTTGGTTAAATACCTAGGAGTGGCATTCTGGGGCTTAGGGTCATTCTATTTTTAAGTTTTTGAGGAGTATCCATACTGTTTTCCATCACAGCTATACAAATTTACATTCCCAACAACAGTGCATGAAGGCTCCCTTTTCTCCCCATTTGTTATTTGTTATTGTCTTTTGGATGATAGCCATTCTGACATGCTTGAGGTAAGATCTTTTTAAATATAGGTATTTACAGCTGTAAGTTTCCCTCTGAGCATCAGTTTATGTGTATGGCCTAAGTTTTGGTATGTTGTGTTTTTGTTTTCCTTCATCTAAGTGTCTTTTGATTTTTTCCTTGACCTACTGATTATTTAGTAGGAGTATATTGTTTCATTTCCAGGTATTTATGAATTTCCCAGTTTACTCCTATAAGTGATTTCTTGTTTCAGTTCATTGTGGTCAGAAAATTGTGTTATTTCTGTCTTTTTAAATTTATTGAAAGTTGTTTCACATCATAGCATATGATCTATCATGATGAGTATTCCATGTGCACTTGAGAAGAGTGCTTTTGTTGGATGAAGTGTTCTGTGGATGTCTGTTAGAACTAATTCATTTATAGTGTTATTCAGGTCTTTTACTTCCTTACTGATTTTCTTCCTAGTTGTTTTGTGGAAATATTGAAGATAATTGAAACTTGGAATTATTAGCATTGAATTATCTGTTTCTCCTTTCATTTTCTGTCCATTTTTACTTCTCTTTTGGCCCTCTCTTGTTTCTATTGTTTAAGTGAATGTATGTTTATAATTATTATACCTTCCTAATGGATTGACTCATTTATCCTTAAGAAATTTCTCTATTTCTAATAGTGTCTTTTGTTTTAAAGCTAATTTTGTCTAATATTAGTATAGTCACTCCAGCTTTCTTGTGGTGGTTGCTTGCATGAGACCTTTTCCACCTTTTTACTTTCAATTTCTTTGTATTTTTGTATCTTTAAGTGTAAAGTGTGTCAGCTAGAGACGTTGCATAATGGCTCTTGTATTGTTTTAAATATAATCTGACAGCACCTACCTTTTGATGAATATATATATAATCCATTCACATTTTAGATTATTATTGATATAATAAATTTATGCCTGCCATTTTACATTTTGTTTTCTGTCTCATGTCCTTTATCCCTTCTTTACTGCTTTCTTTTGAATTAAATTAATAATATATCATCTTAATTTGTAATACAGCATTTTAATTTCATTAATGATTTTTTTCATTGTACTTACATATTTCGTTAATGGTTGCTGTAGGCCTTACCATGTATAGCTTAATTTATCATAGTCAGTTTAAGATTTATAGTAACTTAATTCCAGTGAGTTATAGAAATTTTCCCCCTATGTAGATGTGTGCTTCTCTTTGTGGTATTTTTATTATACCTAGATATTGCAAGTGTTACATACCCCACAATACATTGTTATAATTATTGCTTTATATAAATTTATCTCTTAAAGAAGTGGAGAGAAATGAGCATGTATATATTGCTTTTGCTGTGTTAACTTTATCATTTCTGGTTCTCTTTATTTATTCCCTTGGATTTGAGGCCATTTCCTTATAGTTCAATATGGCTTTGCTCCCACCCACCTCCTTTGTGCTGTGTTTGGCAACTATGTTGCATATCTGTGTTGCATTTCTCTATAGGCTTGACAATACATTTTATACATACTGTTTTATAAAATTGCTTTTTAAATCAAGTGAGAAGAAGTACACACTTACCCTATCCTTTATAATTACATAATTACCTTTGCTAGAGCACTTTTGTTTCTTTATATATATTTGAATTACTTTGTGGTTTCACTTGCTTTCAGCTTGAGGAACTTCTTTTAATATTTCTTGCAAAGCAAGTCTGTTGGCAACAAATTCTCTTAGTTTTTGGTTTATCTGGGAATATCTTTATTTCACCTTCATTTTTGAAAGGTAACTTTGCTGGATATAGAATTCTCATTTGAGGCTTTGTGGCTTTATGTGTGTGTTTGTTTTTTGTACTTTGACTATGTTTTCTCATTACCTTCTGACTTCCATTGTTTCTGCCGAGAAGCCAGCATTTAATCTTTCTTGCTGTTCAAGATTTTGTCCTTGTCTTCAGGTTTCAATGCTTTTAGTGTACAATATTTGTAGATCTCTACCTTTATCCTTCCTGCAGTTTGTTGAGCTTCCTAAAAGTATGCTGCTAAGTCGCTTCAGTCGTGTCCAACTCTGTGCTACCCCACAGATGGCAGCCCATTGGGCTCTGCCATCCCTGAGATTCTCCAGGCAAGAACACTGGAGTGGGTTGCCATTTCCTTCTCCAATGCATAAAAGTGAAAAGTGAAAGTGTCTGACTCAGCGACCCCATGGACTGCAGCCTACCAGGCTCCTCCGTCCATGGGAGTTTCCAGGCAAGAGTACTGGAGTGGGATGCCATTGCCTCCTAAAAGTATAGATTAATGTTTTTCCTAAGTTTTCAGTTGTTATTTCTTTGAATATTTTTTCTGCTTCATCACCTAGTCCCCTTTTCCCTCTTCCCTCCTCCTGGTATTCTCATTGATATGTTGGTGTCCCTCATTTCTCTGACATTGTTTATTCTTTGTTCTGTCTTTTATCTGCTTTTCGAATTGATTACATAATTCCTGTGAACTGCCTTCAGTTTCACTATTTCTTCCTTCTTTTGAGTCCCTCTTGTGAATTTTTCATTTCAGTTTTACCTTTTATCTCAATAATTTCTCATTGGTTCTTTAAAAAATAATTTCTAGCTCTTTATTGATATTCTCTGTTTGATGTGAAATTGTCATTATACCTTGCTTTTCTGCTTTAATTGTAATATCCTTTACTTCTTTGAACATATTCATAATGGCTACTTTGAAGTCTTGTTAAATTTGGTGTCTCTCACAGGCACTTTCTCTTGCCGCTTTTTTGCTTATGTACAGGTCATGTCTTCCTTCTTTGTGACTTTTGGAGTCTCATAATTTTTGTTGGAAACTTAAAGTTGAAATAATATATTGTAGCAACTTTTAGTATTGCCCTCTGTCCTCCTCCTGCCCCTGGCTTGTTATTGTCATTTGATTGTTTCTTTAGTGACTAGCTGAATTATTCTTGTGAAACCCCCCCACCAAATATGAATCATCTTGTTCCTTAGTTACCCTGGAATGGCAGCAGTTTGGGTATGGGTCTTTTGGGGTGTCTCCTTCTCTGACCACACCCAGCTGTTCAGCTCCACTGATTGTTGTTTTTAATAATGCCCTGAAGCATATATTGCTACACACACTGATCCAGTCAGAGTTTAAAAGGGCAAGCCTTAGGTCTCTATCTGAAATTTATTTTGATCCTGTAGGGCTCCTGCCAGCTACCTCTATTCCTCAGTTTTTTCTGGCAGCATAACAGTCTGCAGTTTAGCTTACTTCACCAACATATCTATTAGTTTCCTCTCTGTCTATTCTGTTTTTAAGAGCATCTTTAGACCTTTCCACACTTAGTTGCAAATGAAATCAGTTTCTTGGGAAGAGATTTGGATCCTGATGTTTTATGGTATGCTCTCCTTCTGGCCAAAATCTGTGTCATGGTTGTTGAGCTGCGATAGTGGGACAGTGGCACATTTCTCCCTATGCATTCCATGCCCCAGGAGATGAGCACTTGGGAACAGGGAGATCAGTAGTAGCCTTAGATTTTATATCTTGCCAGGCTTGGAACCTCTGATTTATGAACTACATATGAGCTGGGTCTAGTGTAATCTGGACTTCAGTGTTTTCATCGCGCTTTATCCAAGGTCCAGCCTATGTCTCAGGAATTGAAATTGGGTGGAAGAAGGTTGTTCCTCATCTGTCAGCCACACTCACCTGAAACTTAGCCTCAGCAGCAGGTAGAGAGAGAAATACTGATGCCCTGCCTGTGTTGAGGTGATAACCCACCAACTGGAAGGTGGGAGCAGAGGGAACAGTGTTGTTGATTGCACCAGTCTTTGGTGCAATTGTAGTGTTTCTGTATCCAGGCAGGTGGAAGGAGGAGGGAGAGACAGCGTGAGTATTGGTTCAAATACAACAGACTCTCACTCTTTGTACCAAATTCTATTTGGTTTTCATGAATCAATGTTTCTTTATTTGTTGTATACTCATAGGGCCATTTCCAGACATTGTAAATAGTATTTGTTTTGTTTGTTATCATTTTCACTAGTTTCACTGGGGAATAGGTCCATAGAAGTCTTCACACTGTTTTTGTTGGAAGTGAAACTCTGAACCTATACTTTTAAATGAGGATTACCATATTTTGCTGTTTTAGAGAAGAATGTTCACATGTCTTGAAAAGCTTAAAGATTTTTTCCCAGGGGAGGAAACTGCTAGGAAGTGAACAAGAATTCCATGGCAGAACATAGATTTCTCTAAAATTAACATGTTTTCATTCCACTTTTGAGTTTATTCCACAGCCCTGTTTTCATTAATTGAAATTTTTCTGATTTTTAACAATAGTTGTGACATCATGATTTTAAAAACCCATTTAGAAAGCATCATTTAATTACCTTAATTCCCTTTTATTTTTCCTTAATTATAAGCATGACATTTGGAAGTGTAATTAATGTTTTTTTTTTGTTTTTGATAGAGGCAGTAATGAACCAGGAAAAAAGAAACAGCATATCTGTCATATTGAAGGATGTGGAAAAGTTTATGGCAAAACATCTCACCTACGAGCACATCTTCGCTGGCATACTGGAGAAAGACCTTTTATATGCAACTGGATGTTTTGTGGCAAAAGATTTACAAGGAGTGATGAGCTTCAGAGACATAGAAGAACTCATACAGGTTAGTTGGTTTATTTTAGGTCTTGTTACTTCTTTTCTCAATGCTTAGATGAAACTTTTAGTGATAGTGAGCTATGAAATTGAAAATACAGTAATTAAAGAGAGATAATTCACTTGAGTGATTAAATGAAAGATTTTTAAGATCAAAACTTTTTACCTTATTTCTGAGATATTTTTTCTGTTTTTTGTAAGGTTTATCAGCATAATTTTTTTTCTTAGTGTGTTGAACTGACATGTATTATTTTTTGTCAGTTTAAATTAAAAGAGTTGAATTACCATCTTACTGGTGATCTTAATTAGTTTTTTTATAATCCAGATAATTGAGTGAAGTATCAAGAACCATATGACAAATACCTACCTAAACTCTTTTTCAAAACTGACAGCTATTAACATGTTATTTTTTAACAAAACAAGTCACATAAAGTTAACATCATCTTTGTCCTCCTACCTCCCAAAGACAACAGCTGCCATGAATTTACTCTTACATATTTTGTTCATGGATATATATATATATATGAAATACTGTTTTGTGTGTACTGTAAAACTTTATGTAAATGATATATTATTGTATCATAATTTCACTTACGTTTTGTAATCTATCCAAGTTCATATCAAACACACATACATGTGTGTGTCTACACACTCTTTAGATGACTTCCAGTTTGTTTTTTGCTGTCACAGACTTTACTGCTTTGAAAATACAGTGAACATGTACAAGAAGTAGTATAACTGGACCTTAGAGAATGTGTATGTTTGATTTTGCTAGATGAACAGTAGAGTCTCCGAAGTGGCTATCACCATCTCTGTTACTCTAGGGATTGATCAGGAGTTTTCACTGTGCTGTACGTTTACCAGTACTCAGTAGCTTCAGGCTTTGAAATTCTTTGTTAGTCTAAAATGGTTTCCGATTTTTTAAATTAGCATTCTTCCTGATTATAGTGAGATGAAGCATCTTTTCATATGTTTATTGGTCGTTTATCTTTTGTTTTCTGCTCTTTTTTATTGTTTTCCTTTTTCTTACTGATTTCTATTTTGCAAAAGATTTTCACATACTGCAAGTTATTATCTTGGTGCCATCTTTTGTCATATGGAAGTTTTACATTTTTATTTAGTCAAATACAACAATATGTAAATATATCCCTTTTACTTTTTTTATGAAATTTTCTTATATCCCAAGATCATAAAGTTTTTAAAAACATTTTCTTCTTGCTTGCTTTAAGGTTTTCTTTCCATAAGTTTGATCTTTTGTTAGCCTAGAGTGTTTTTGATGATTTCCTAAAAAAGAAATATAATTCTATTTTTATGCCATGTGGGAAGCCATTTTTTGAATAGTTCAGTTCTTTCTTCATTGATTTGTAAGGGAATTTCTCTCATATATTGATGTTCCATTTAAGAATGGCTCAATTTCTGGATTCTCTGTTTTATCTATTTGTCTCTTTCTATAGCAATACTATATATACTGTTTTAATAGAAGCTTGTATTAAGTCGTGATATCATGTTGGTCAGTTTTCCCTTTTTTGGGGCATGGTGATATGCTGTATTTAGAACATGTATAGTTTATATTTTTGGTGCTCTATTTAATTATTTAAAAAAGCAATGATTTGGGTAGGTTTTTTTCAATTAGATGTTAACGGTTAACTTGAATCAAGGTACATAAAGGACAAAAGGGGAACTGGAACTGACATTTATTGATCAGCTACTGAATATCAGGTGTTTCAAAAAAAATCATCTCATTTGATTCTAACAAAAGCATTATAAGCTAGAAGTTGGCTCTATTTTATATATTTTTTTTCTTTTTTTTAATTTTACTTTATTTTACTTTACAATACTATATTGGTTTTGTCATACATCAACATGAATCCTCCATGGGTGTACACGTGTTCCCAGTCCCTGAACCACCCCTCCCACCTCCCTCCCCATACCATTAGAATATAATCTCAGAGAAGAAATAATGATTGTTAGATCTCTTTGAAGTGATAAATAAAAATTACTTAGTTTGATATGCACACAAGTTAGTCATACAGATGAGTCTTAGTGTAATGGCTCAATCACTGAGTTAGCATTATATTAAAAATAAGACTTTTAATTAAAGTTTTAAAAGCTTTCTGTAGTATATTGCACTGGGGTTTCTAATGCCACCTCACCTTTCATATTGGCAAATGTATTGTGATTAAAAATTAAACCCATAGCAATATTGATATCTGTATAGAAAAATACTCTGCCGGAATTACTGGATGCAGTATTTCCACCCTGGCTTAGCAATGAGACAGATTAGGGAAGCTGAGAAAATTTGGAACCTCTCACATTGTGATTTCATCATTTTTGAGAACAGTGATTTTCTCAAGTTCCTTTCTATTGTGTATCCATACTCATACAGATTACACAAGATTAATTTATTGAATTTATTTCAGCATTTACTTCAAAAGATTTAATGATTTGGAGGCATAATTTATTTCTTTTTTTTTTTTTTTTCCTACTTTTTTGGAGGCATAATTTCTTTTTTTAAATGGTCACCATCATTATCATCTTCTAATAACTTGAATAATTCAGAATTTAATGTACTTAAAGTTTATTTTCAGTATTTCAAACATCTTGAATACATCATTCATGAAATTTTTTATTTAAACATGTTATTTTGAAAAATGTTTGACATAGCATCAGATACTTATTATTTTTAAGGACATAATATCAGTAATTTTCACTCTGTTTATTAAAGTTGTTGAAAAGAATATGAAACAATATCTTTTGAAATAAATTAGTATTGATTAAGTATTTAATGTGTTAAGTTAAAAGCCTTGGTTTTTCATGGCAAGAACAGTGTTTTATTTAATACCCAACCAGAGCACTAAGTAGAAACAGCAATATTGATATCTGTATAGAAAAATACTCTGCCGGAATTACTGGATGCAGTATTTCCACCCTGGCTTAGCAATGAGACAGATTAGGGAAGCTGAGAAAATTTGGAACCTCTCACATTGTGATTTCATCATTTTTGAGAACAGTGATTTTCTCAAGTTCCTTTCTATTGTGTATCCATACTCATACAGATTACACAAGATTAATTTATTGAAGAATTTATTTCAGCATTTACTTCAAAAGATTTAATGATTTGGAGGCATAATTTATTTCTTTTTTTTTTTTTTCTACTTTTTTGGAGGCATAATTTCTTTTTTTAAATGGTCACCATCATTATCATCTTCTAATAACTTGAATAATTCAGAATTTAATGTACTTAAAGTTTATTTTCAGTATTTCAAACATCTTGAATACATCATTCATGAAATTTTTTATTTAAACATGTTATTTTGAAAAATGTTTGACATAGCATCAGATACTTATTATTTTTAAGGACATAATATCAGTAATTTTCACTCTGTTTATTAAAGTTGTTGAAAAGAATATGAAACAATATCTTTTGAAATAAATTAGTATTGATTAAGTATTTAATGTGTTAAGTTAAAAGCCTTGGTTTTTCATGGCAAGAACAGTGTTTTATTTAATACCCAACCAGAGCACTAAGTAGAAACTCAGTCATCACCTTACTATAAATGAATAAATGAGTTATCTTTTTTCACTGCTGAGAAATAATGAAGATTTTTTTTTTGCTTTCTGTAAAATAAATTTAAAAATTTTCCAAATGATTCATACATATGGTATTCAAAAAAAATCAGATCATTGGGGGAGAATGGATACGTGTGTATGTATAACTGAGTCCCTTTGCTGTTTACCTGAAACTATCAGAACATTGTTAATTGGCTATATCAATACAAAAAAAACCTTGAAAAAAAATGAAATGAAATCATGTAGAAGAGCTTCAATTGTTAATACAAGTCTCTCCCCCCGACCCCGTTCTGCTTCCTGGAGTAAATCATATGGTTTAACTGTTTCTGCATTCTTTTTTATTAATCCTGTGATGGCTCAATGTATCTATAAAATATGCTTATACTGTTATTTACTGATATCAATATTAAACACTACTGACTTCGTGCAGTGAGAGTTAAAAATTTACCTCACAGATGGCCAATAGGCACATAAAAAACTGCTCAATGTTGCTGATCATCCGGGAAATGCAAATCAAAACCACCTCACTGTGAGAGTGGCTATCATTAAAAGAATACAAGTAAAAACATGTTGGTGAGGATGTGGAGAAAAGGGAACCCTTTTGTATACTCTTGGTGGCAGTGTAAATTGGTACAGCCACTCTGGAAAATAGTATGGAAGTTTCAAAAAACTAGAAATAGAATTGCCATGTGATTCAGCAATTCCACTGCTGGGTATATGTTCCAGGAAAAAGAAACAACACTAATTTGAAAAGATGCATGCACCCCAGTGTTCATATCAGCATGATTTACACTTACTTACCTAGAAATGAAAGCAACTTAACTGTCCGTTAATACGTGACGTGAATTAAGGATCAATACTGTATGATATCACTTATAAGTGGAATATAAAATATACAACAAACTAGTGAATATTTTTTAAAAAAGAAACAGACTCACAGGTATAGAGAACAAACAGTGGTTAAGAATAGGGAAAGGGGAGGGGTAGATACAGTTTAGGGGTAGGCGATTAAGAGGTACAAACTATTAGGTGTAAAATAAGTTACGGGAATATACTGTACAACACAAGAAGTATCACCAATATTTTGTAATAACTGTAAATCCAAGTATAACCTTAACAATAGTGAATCACTATATTACACTCCTATATAACTTATATAATATTGTACATCAATATACTTCTGTTTTAAAAAAGGGACACTAAGTTACAAACTGTCAGAAATCAACACTCCTCCCAAAATAATTTACCTCACCTCATACCATCAATGACTTTGAATCTTTTCTTTAATTGCATGTAGGCCAAATGTTGTATCATGACACACCACTCTGTAATAGCGTATCGCCATGTCTGTCCTTCAGTTTCCATCTCTTCCACCTTTTAACTTATCTCACTTAAACTTTTACTCTTTAGTCTTTTGATGTTAAAATGCTTACATTTTCTATAATAACCAGTGCCTGTTTTTTATCGGAGAAGGCAATGGCACCCCACTCCATTACTCTTGCCTGAAAAATCCCATGGACAGAGAAGCCTGGAAGGCTACAGTCCATGGGGTCGCTGAGGGTCGACAGGACTGAGTGACTTCACTTTCACTTTTCACGTTCACGCATTGGAGAAGGAAATGGCAACCCACTCCAGCGTTCTTGCCAGGAGAATCCCAGGGATGGGGGAGCCTGGTGAGCTGCCGTCTATGGGGTCGCACAGGGTCAGACACGACTGAAGTGACTTAGCTAGCAGCCTGTTTTATATAGCTTAGTTCTTAACGCTGAAAATTAATAAATAATTGTGGCTATGTAATGGACTATGATTGTGTGGGATACATGTTGTTTCCTGTGTATTTTTTTTTCCCCCGAAGATTCACATTGCCTTCTTCCCCCTTGCGTTGGTTAACTTTATCATCTCCTCTTGTTATTTTAACTTTTGAAGAAAAGTATCAACTCCATCCAGTTTCTCCTTATTCCTGGAGGTCTCCAGCTTTCTGATCAAACACCGATTGATTTCTGTCTAGGACTGCTGCACAGCTATAATCCTGAAACCTTTCTTCCCTGCTCTGTTGGTTTGGATACAGTATTCTCAAGATCTTACATCCTCAGTTTTCTCAGTTTATTCCCTTTGTTTCTGGAAAACATTCTGAAATGCTTCCTACAAAAAGGCATAGGAAAGTAAATTTGTTTGAAAATGTACTTTTGCTTTTCAACTTAATTGATAGTTTGGCTATCACAGAATTCTAGGCTGAAAACTGTTTTCTTGAAGCATTAATGGCACTGCTCTATTGTCTTCTTGCAACTGTTTTACTAATAGTTACTGTTACTCTTATTTTTTGGTAGGTGACCTAATTTTTCCCCACTAGCTTTTAAGAGCTTATTTTAAATTTTTATTTTGAAGTAATTCTATATTCACAGAGGAGTTGCAAAAACAGTAGAGAGAGTTCGAAAATACCCTTCATCTCAGTTCAGTTGCTCAGTCGTGTCCGACTCTTTGCAACCCTATGAATCACAGCATGCCAGGCCTCCCTGTCCATCACCAACTCCCGGAGTTCACTCAAACTCGTCCATCGAGTTGGTGATGCCATCCAGCCATCTCATCCTCTGTCGTCCCCTTTTCCTCCTGCCCCCAATCCCTCCCAGCATCAGGGTCTTATCAGTGAGTCAACTCTTCGCATGAGGTGGCCAAAGTATTGGAGTTTCAGCTTCAGCATCATCTAGCTTTCTTTTTTTTTTTTTAAATTTTTACTTTATTTTACTTTACAATACCGTATTGGTTTTGCCATACATTGACATGAATCCACCACGGGTGTATATGAGCCCCAGTCCTGAATCCCCCTCCCACATCCCACCCCATATCCTCTCTCTGGATCATCCCCGTGCACCAGCCCCAAGCATCCTGTATCCTGTATCGAACATAGGCTGATGCTTCGTTCTTACATGATAGTATACATGTTTCAATGCTATTCTCCCAAATCATCCCACCCTCTCCCTCTCCCACAGAGTCCAAAAGTCTGTTCTATACATCTGTGTCTCTTTTGCTGTCTCGCATACAGGGTCATCATTGCCATCTTTCTAAATTCCATATATATGTGTCAGTATACTGTATTGGTGTTTTTCTTTCTGGCTTACTTCACTCTGTATAATAGGTTCCAGTTTCATCTAGCTTTCTTTATTGCTAACGCCTACCATAATACAATGTTAAGAAATTAACATTGGTACAGGTCTATCAATGAAACTACAGGCTTCCCCACATATATACTTTTTCTCTTGCAGGATTCAGTCCAGAGTACCACATTGTATTTATTTGTCATAGATCTTTACTCCTGAAGTGTGTGAAATTTCATTTTTTTTCCCCTAATCTTTTTCTTACCTTGACACTTTAAGATGAGGTATCTTGTAGAATATCCCTCAATTTGTGTTTGCCTAGTATTTTCTCATGATTAGACTGAAGTCATGAATTGTCTGTGTTTAATTGCATCATATCAGGGAGTACATGATATCAGTATGTCTTATTATTGGTGATCTTAATGAGTTAGTTAAGATAGTACTTGCTAGGTATATCCCCTGTAAAGTTTTTCTTTTTTCCTTTTCACGTTTTATTTATTAGAAGCAAGTGACTAAGTCCATTCAGTATTCAAGGGAAAAATTTGTTAAGCTCCATAGCCTAGAAGGAAGTGCATAAAGAATTTGTGGACTTAACCAGTATTCTTGCCTGAAAAATCCATGGACAGGGGAGCCTGGTAGGCTGCAGTCCATGGGGTCACTAAGAGTCAGGCCCGACTGAGTGACTTCACGCATTGGAGAAGGAAATGGCAGCCCACTCCAGTGTTCTTGCCTGGAGAATCCCAGGGATGGGGAAGCCTGGTGGGCTGCCGTCTTTGGGGTCGCACAGAGTCGGACACGACTGAAGAGACTAAGCAGCAGCAACCATCGTACTTAGTAAATATGTTGGAGGCTATTCTTTGAGTCTACACTAATGTCCTGTTTTTTCTTTAAGAAAAATAGTATTTTCGCTTTTACCATTCCTTATTGTATCTTGCCTGAAGACACAATGTAATGTTTTGTGTGATGTTACTGTGATGTGCTAAAGACTATTTTCTATTCCCCTCACTGTTCATGTAAGTTTTAGTTGTGTCTCTTGTGTAATGAAGATTTATACTTTTTTCCCCAATGATTTGTTTATTCTATCATTTATTTTCACCACTATGGTATGGGTGGAAGTTTGTGACATTTTACATGAGACAGGGAGCAAGACCATCCCCAAGAAAAAGAAATGCAAACAAGCAAAATGGCTGGCTAAGGAGGCCTTCTAAAATATGTGAAAAGAAGAGAAGCAAAAAGCAAAGGAGAAAAGCAAAGATATATCCATTTGAATGCAGAATTCCAAAGAATAGCAAGGAGAGATAAGAAAGTCATCCTCAGTAATCAGTGCAAAGAAATAGAGGAAAACAATAGAATGGGAAAGACTAGAGATCTCTTCGAGAAAATTAGAGATACCAAGGGAACATTTCATGCAAAGATAGGCTCAGAAAAGGACAGAAATGGTATGGACCTAACAGAAACAGAGGATATTAAGAAGAGGTGGGAAGAATAAACAGAAGAACTATACAAAAAAGATCTTCACAACCCAGATAATCAAGATGGTGTGATCACTCACCTAGAGCCAGAGATCCTGGAATGTGAAGTCAAATGGGCCTTAGAAAGAAAGGCTGTATATTGTCACCCTGCTTATTTAACTTATATGCAGACTACATCATGAAAAATGCTGGGCTGGATGAAGCACAAGCTGGAATCAAGATTGCCGGGAAAAATATCAATAACCTGAGATATGCAGATGACACCACCCTTATGGCAGAAAGTGGAGAAGAACTAAAGAGCCTCTTGATGAAAGTGAAAGAGGAGAGTGAAAAAGTTGGCTTAAAGCTCAACATTCAGAAAGCTAAGATCATGGTATGTAGTCCCATCACTTCATGGCAAATAGATGGGGAAATAGTGGAAACAGTGGCAAAGGAAATGGCAATCCACTCCAGTATTCTTGCCTGGAGAATCCCATGGACAGAGAACCCTAGTAGGTTACAGTCCATGGGGTCACAAAGAGTCGGACACGACTGAGTGACTTCACCTTACCTTACCTTACCTTACCAAAATCACTGCACATGGTGATTGCAGCCATGAAATTAGAAGACTCTTACTCCTTGGAAGGAAAGTTATGACCAAAGTAGACAGCATGTTAAAAAGTAGAGACATTACTTTGCCACCAAAGGTCCGTCTAATCAAAGCTTTGGTTTTTCCAGTAGTCATGTATGGGTGTGAGAGTTGGACTATAAAGAAAGCTGAGCGTCAAAGAATTGATGCTTTTGAACTGTGGTGTTGGAGAAGACTCTTGAGAGTCCCTTGGACTGGAAGGAGATCCAACCAGTCCATCCTAAAGGAAATCAGTCCTGTGTGTTCATTGGAAGGACTGATGTTGAAGTTGAAACTCCAGTCCTTTGGCCACCTGATGCAAAGAGCTGACTCATTTGAAAAGACCCTGATGCTGGGAAAGATTGAGGGCAGGAGGAGAAGGAGACGACAGAGAATGAGATGGTTGGATGGCATCACTGACTCAGTGGACATGGGTTTGGGTTTGGATAGACTCCGGGAGTTGGTGATGGACAGGGAGGCCTGGCATGCTGTGGTTCATGGGGTTGCAAAGAGATGGACACAACTGTGTGATTGAACTAAACTGATGAAAGTGAAAGAGGAGAGTGAAGAAATTGGCTTAAAGCTCAACATTCAGAAAGCTTAAGATCATGGCATCCGGTTCCATGACTTCATGGCAAATAGATGGGGAAACAATGAGAGACCTTATTTTCTTGGGCTCCAAAATTGCTCTTGATAGTGACTGCAGCCATGAAATTAAAAGACACATAATCCTTGAAAGAAAAGTTATGACCAACCTAGACAGCATACTAAAATGTAGTGATGTTACTTTGCCAACTAAGGTCTGTCTCTTCAAGGCTATGTTTTTTTCCAGTAGTCGTATATGGATGTTGGACTATAAAGAAAGCTGAGCGCCGAAGATGATGCTTTTGAACTGTGGTGTTGGCGAAGACTCTTGAGAGTCCCTTGGACTGCAAGGAGATCCAACCAGTCCATCCTAAAAGAAATCAGTCCTGAATATTCATTGGAAGGACTGATGTTGAAACTGAAACTCCAGCACTTGGCCACCTGATGTGCAGAACTGACTCATTTGAAAAGACCCTGATGCTGAGAAAGATTGAAGGCTGGAAGAGGAGGAGACAACAAAGGATGAGATGGTTGGATGGCATCACCAACTCAATGGACATGAGTTTGAGTAAACTCTGGGAGTTGGTGATGGACAGGGAGGCCTGGCATGCGCCAGTCCATGGGGTCCCAAAGAGTTAGACACAAATGAGCAACTGAATTGAACTGATGATATTTGTTCATGAATATTTGGTTTTTGAGTTATCATCCAATTTCATCATTACAAGCACATCTCAGAGATAGTCCCAGTTTGGTTCCAGACAACCTCAGTGAAGAGTGAATATCCCAGTAAAGCCAGTCACACTAATTTTTTGGTCTCGCAGTGCATGTGAAAGTTATGTTTACATAATACTATAGTCTATTTAAGCATACAGAAGTGTTACATCTTGGAGAAGGAAATGGCAACCCACTTCAGTATTCTTGCCTGGGAAATTACGAACAGAGAAGCGTGGTGGGCTATAGTCCCTGTAGCTGCAAAAGGAGTCAGACACAGTTTAGTGACTGACAACAGCAGCATTCTAAAAAAGCAATGTACATACCTTAATTTTAAAATGCTTTATTGCTGAAAAAAATAAAAAGTCAACTGTCATCTGAGCCTTAAGTGAGTTGTGACGTCAAAGATGAGTGATCACATATCAGCTATTGCAGTTACCAAAATGTTACTCGAAGATATGAAGTGAGCAGATGCTGTTGGAAAAATGGTGCTGATAGACTTGCTGGATACAGGTTACCACTAACATTCAATTTTTAAAAAACAGTTATTTGCAAAGCACAGTAAAGCAAAGCGTGATAAAACCAGGTATTTCTGTGTTCATTATCTTCCTCACTTTGTTCTACTTTTGACCATTGAAAGTTGTTTCAGATTGGCTCCTCCATCCTTTTGATATGCCCTCATCCTAAGCTTTCTTCTAATCTTTAGTATTCTGTTAACTTCTTAATTTTGTGTATAAACGTAGGTTTTCATTTATGGTATAGTTCTAGATGGAATTTTCAACTCTGGGTCCTCCCCCACCACCCTTCATCCACTCACTCACCCTTTTTTATTTTTTGCTCATTTTGAACTCTTACTAGATGTATGTTGGACTCCCTATTTTGATTTTTTTTTTTTTTTTTTTGCACCTTTTCTTTTACTTGTCTTTTTACCTTGTCTTATATTTTCAATGAAATTCTGTAACTTTAGCTTCAGGTATTTTTGTTAAATTGTTTTTTAATTTCCAAGAGTGATTTTTGTTTCTTTTTTATTGCATCTTGTTCTTATTGTATAAATACAGGAGCTTACTGGAAGTCTCATGTTTCCTCCAGGGTCATATTTTTTTGTCTGTATTTCACTTTTTCTGAGGTGGGCTTACGTGCATTGTCCAGTGATCGCAGGCTTTTGTTTAAATAAATGGTGATGATGATGACGATGATGAAGGTGACTAACAAATATGTTTAAGTGAAAGATTGTGAAATCATTGTTAACTGGTGGCCTTCTTTTTAGGAAATTGAGTAGGGGCACTGTGTGTTATATTGAAAGGGACCTAATTATCAACATGTAGTATTACAGTGTGGGACCATATTTCTTTAGATAGAAATTCTCAAATATTTTGCTCCAATTTTTTAACGGTAGGGCTAATATTCCATGTATAGGCTTCAGTTTACTGTTTTATACTCCATATCTCCCTCTCATTATTTTAGTTCCATACTTCTATAGAGTTCTACAAAAGACAAATTGGCTCTTTTCTAGAATATATCCTCTTCCTTGATCATCTCTGTTCTTATTTGCAGAAATGTGATCCAGTTAAACTTACACAACCATGCCTAATAGAAGTGAGTTTCACAGGACTTTTTTTCCATTTGTTCTACTAACTTTGCCCTGTGGGCCCTGAATAGCAGGTATAAACAGCAAATACAGCAAATACTGTAGGAGAAACCATGTATCTCTGGCAAGAGAACTGAGAAAAGGGGCGCTTGACTCCAAGGCCACCCTGTTTGTGGCCTGCACTGTAGTAGTGTCTGCATAAGCAGCTAAAAATTGAGAAAATACCTTTTTCTTTGGTTAGAGGAATCAGGAAATATTGGGCCCTTGTTTTTCAGTGAATATGAGGGGAATTACTTTTTTTTTCTTTCTTTCTTTGTCATTTCACTCTGAAGGTAATGCCAACCATGATGCATATGCAGGACAGTGAAGGAACCCCCCCCAGAATACTGGCTTTCTGGCCAGAGAAACCAGAAAAAAGGACACTTGGGGGTTGGAGAGTATGAGGATAAGTTTGTAGAGATCTGTAAAAGGTGATCCCCTGTTTTCTGTACAGAATAAAGTAAGTTCTGGACTCAACTCTGTACTGCACATGCACAGAACAAACCCCAGGAACCATAGCAGAGGCCTCAAAGACTGAAATAAACCACCACCTAATCTCTGACATGTGCTAGGCATACTCAAAGAGCATAATAAAATCTTGAAAAATAAATTAATATTGAAATTACTGATCAAAGAAGGCAAGCAGTCACTTTTAGTATGAACCTAAAGGGATTGTTTTGCTAAAAGAGAACTGTTCTCTAGAGGATTTGTGATAGAACCCAGAATCACCATAAAATAATATTAAAAATGTCCAGGATGCAATCCAAAAGTACTCAGCATACTATGTATCCACCATGTCAAGATGATCCATATGTTAGCATTATTAGATGAAGACTTATTAAGAATTGTCAAAGGATCTAGACACTTCACTAAAGAGAATATACATGTGACAGATAAGCACATGAAAAGATGTTCAGCATCATCTTTTATTTGGGGGAATGCAAATTAATACTGCCACAAGATACCTGTCACCTATTAGAATGGCTAAAATAAAAAATAAGAACATCAAAATCCTGACAATTAGAAGTACTGACAAAATTGCAGAGCTGGAACTTCATTGCTGATGGGAATGCAAAATGACACAGCACTTTTGAAAGACATTTTGGAATTTTCTTCTAAAAGTTAAACATACAGTTAACCATATCCACTCCCAAGAATTCATCCTAGCTTTGAATATACATGACAGATTTATGTATAATCACCCAAACTGTGTACAACCCTAACATTCTTTAGCTGGTAAATGAATGAAATGTTGTGGTATATCCATATGTTGGAGTACTACTCCACAGAGTAGAGGAATGAATTATTAATACACAAAACCACATGAATGAAATTTAGATGCATTATACTAAGCGAATGCATCCAGCTTCCAAAGGGTACCGATTGAATGATTCCATTTACATGATGTAATAGAAAAATCAAAACTGTACAAATGGAGAACAGATCAGTGTTTCCTAATGTGTGATGGAGGAGAGTTTGACTGTGAAAAAACATCAAGAAGAAATTTTTTTAAGTGAAAGCAGTTCTTCTATATTGAAATTTTGGTGATAGCTATGTGACTTAATGTGTTTATCAAAACTCATAGAACTATGTAGAACTGTATGCAAATTGAAACATTTTCAAAAGCATGAGACAATACTTATCTTTGAGAAATTGCAGTGTAAAAATTGAAAGAGATTTTCTAGTTAATTTCTATTTTAACAGTTCCAATGAATTTCTTGCTCAGCTTCATGCATATGCCTCATACAGTGTGTCTAGAGCCAAAGGGACTCCTAAAAACAATTTTATGCAATTCCACTATTTTATAAATAAGGACTAAACGTAAGTCTTAAGAGGTTGATTGACTTCTTTATCAGGACTTGAAACTTAGTTTCTTGAGCCAAGTTGAGTTATATAGTGATGAGTTAGAATGAGCCACGGAAGCAATAAATTCAGACAAGCAGTAACAGTCAGTTGTAGTTAACGTAACTGATCTCCTTCAGTGTGCTGGGTTTCTGAGTGCTTTTTAAAATACACTTTCTCATTTCATCCTTTGAACAGTAACATAAAATAGGTATTTCTGCTATTCCCAGTTAAAAATGAAGAAACTGAGATTGGAGAGAGAAGTTGCCAGGAATTACATGATTGGTCGGTGGAGCAGAGTCAGAATTTTTATCTTGAACTAGAAGCCAACTTACAAGATATGATGTCAGGATGTACAAGCAGTTCAGTGTCTGGGAACCATGATGTTTGTGACAATAGATTAAAAAAGGTAGGCAGAGATCAATAGGATGTTACATATATTTGATTTTTTTTTCTGCAATTATAGGAAATGAGAAACCATTGGAAATTTTCAATAATCAGATGGTCACTTTTTCATTTTCAACATTTGATATTTCTATGGAGGACAGATTTCTAGGAATAATTTTGAGACCAATTAGTAAAGACAGTAGGAACTTCTAGTAAGATCCTAATAAAACAGAATTTGTAAGGTGTACTTGGGACCAGTTTAAGAGATGTCTGTGTAATAAAATTAACAGTAGTTGGTGACTGATTAAATGTGAGAAAAGAGATGAAAGATATCAATGATGACTACTGCAGTTGAAATGGAGAATTCAGGAAAAGGATTGGTATAGTGTGGAATGTCTGTCTCCCTTCGCGTCTGTTGATTTTGCTTCTTGTGGTTTGGAGCTCTTTTGGTGTCCAGAATGGGAAAGACTAGAGATCTCTTCAAGAAAATTAGAGATACCAAGGGAACATTTCATGCAAGGATGGGCTCGATAAAGGACAGAAATGGTATGGACCTAACAGAAGCAGAAGATATTAAGAAGAGGTGGCAAGAATACACGGAAGAACTGTACAAAAAAGATCTTCACGACCCAGATAATCATGATGATGTGATCACTCATCTAGAGCCAGACATCTTGGAATGTGAAGTCAAGTGGGCCTTAGAAAGCATCACTACGAACAAAGCTAGTGGAGGTGATGGAATTCCAGTTGAGCTGTTTCAAATCCTGAAAGATGATGCTGTGAAAGTGCTGCACTCAATCTGCCAGCAAATTTGGAAAACTCAGCAGTGGCCACAGGACTGGAAAAGGTCAGTTTTCATTCCAATTCCAAAGAAAGGCAATGC
>SJYT01055626.1:40382-110258 GCA_006410635.1 Cephalophus harveyi
TATTTATATATATATATGTTTTATATATATATGTAGTTTTCTTAGTGGTTTCTGCTTTTGGTGTTACAGTTCACATCTTTTAACAGTCTAATTTGGATTATTACCAACTTTATTTCAGTAGCATGCAAAAACTTTCTCCTACAGTTCTGCCTTCGCTTATGCTGTTATTTTCACTAATTACATCTTTGTATATGGTGTACCCCTCAACACAGATTTATAAGTATTATGCAGTCTTGTTTGAAACTAGATGGGGGGAGATGAGTAAACAGTGCATTTATGTTGTCTTTTGTGTTTGTCTGTATAGTTACTTCACCTGGCATTCTTTTTCTCATGTGTATTCTAGTTGTCATTTAGTATCTTTTCATTTCAGCCTGAAGGACCACCCCCCCATAACATTTCTTACAGGTGTGACAGATTCCTTCAGTTTTTTATCAATCTGGAAACATCTTAGTTTCTCCCTAGTTTTGAAAGATGTTTTTGGTGTATATAAAATTCTTGGTTGATAGGTTTTTTTCTTTCACCTCATTGAATACATCATCCCATTGCTTTCAGACCTCTGTGATCTCTGATGAAAAACAAATCAGCTGATTTTCTTTATGATGATCCTTTGTAGATGATAAGTCACTTCTCTCTTGCTGCTTTCTAAATTTTTTTTTTTTAACTTCAAACAGTTGGATTATTATGTGTCTAAGTGTGAATTTCTTTTCATTTAACCTGCTTAAAGTTAGTTGTGGCTCTTCCATGTGTATATTAATGTTTTTCATCAAATTTGGGAATTTGATGAAATTTAATTTCAGACCAATTAATCTCTCTCATTTCTGAGAGGCTTTGTGTGCATGTTGGGGGACCCTCAGCTCTCAGCCAGACAATGCTCATTCTCTTCCTTCTCTTACGGAGCCTCAAAGGATAGGTAGGCCTTATAAGTGAGAGTTTGGTTCTTCTCAACCCTTCTCCTGAGTATGTTCACAGCCCTAAGCATGTATGTGGCTTCCAAGGAGTATGTCAGAACTTTTTAGAGCCCCTATGGCTATCTCATACCTCTGAGCTTTTTAAGTTTTTTGTTTATCTGTTTATTATTTGGCCCAAGTATTAGTCATTGTTTCAGGTATCCATGAAGTTAAAATACTTGTCTATAATTGTTTTAGACAAATACATGCTCTTCTTTATTCCTGGAGGAAGACTTTTTGCATTGGAGCACTTCCAAGGAATGTTGACTGCAACAATATTTTAAGTCTTCCAAAGAAGCAATGATGATTCTTTGGGAAAGAAGTTTTGAAAGGGCTCTCACTTTGTTCTCCTCCCTCTGGTGTCTACCAGGCTGCTGGGAAATAGTAAATGGAACTAGCAAGTTAAAAACACCACAAAACTTGCTGTTCTTATCAAGAATTACCCATTTTCCTTATAAAACACTCCCTGAGTTATAGGAACCCTTGATTGAGTTACAGGAACCCTTGATTAATTTACAGAGTCTAAATGAGTTGATTTGATTGTTTATTTTTCCCCCAGTGTTCTGAGTCTTTTCACAGAGGAGTTAAGTTTTGGTCACTCTCTTTACTAATATTGTCTCTTTCATACTTTGGAGAGGAATTCCCCTTTTATTTCTGAGAATTATAAGGATAGGAAAGTTAATGAGTTCTTTTTGTGACATGTTGAATGATGCTTTCTATGGCATATCTGGGAGATCAAATTCCTATTTTAGGACTCTGTATCTTGATGTAGCCATCAATTTATAAATGATAGTTAAAACCATTAGAGTAGATAAGATTGCCTTTTAAACAAGTATTAATAAGAAAATGACCAAAAGGGCTTCTCTGTTTGAGCAGATAATTGCTGAAGGAGGAAATGAAAAAATTCTCATGATGCAGATTGATGTCTACAAATTTTATGGTCTCAAATCTCAGTCAGTCTCTCAGAACATCCTATCAATCTTACTCTTTCCTTCAGCTTTCACATTGCCTTAGTAATTAATCTAAACCTTCTCAAGTCTGTTTTTTTTTTAGCATATTATTTAACAGTTTTATTTTAAAAATAAAGTCATTATATTCAGCATCAATAGACTCTTGAGAGTCCCTTGGACTGCAAGGAGATCCAACCAGTCCATTCTGAAGGAGATCAGCCCTGGGATTTCTTTGGAAGGAATGAAGCTAAAGCTGAAACTCCAGTACTTTGGCCACCTCATGCGAAGAGTTGACTCATTGGAAAAGACTCTGATGCTGGGAGGGATTGGGGGCAGGAGGAGAAGGGGATGACCGAGGATGAGATGGCTGGATGGCATCACTGACTCGATGGACGTGAGTCTGAGTGAACTCTGGGAGATGGTGATGGACAGGCAGGCCTGGCGTGCTGCGATTCATGGGGTCGCAAAGAGTCGGACACGACTGAGCGACTGAACTGAACTGAATAATGATAACAGCCATGTGACTCATAGGTTTCTTAATATTTTCACTCTCACACTTTAGCACCCTCAAGTCATCTTATTTCTCGTTACTCCCACTTTCCTTTATCTGTCTTCTACTTCAAGAAAACTTAAGCCACATAACTTCTCTCAAATTATCATTTCTACCTCTATTAAATTACTTTTATCCCCAGGTAATGATAGGGGAGAATTAAGTGTACTCATGAAAAGAAGAGGTGTCCAGGAGGGACTGATAGGACCATCCCAATAGGCATTGGAGGGATCCAGGGACTATAGGTTTCTCAGTTTGAATAATTAGGTTTTTAAGAACAAATCAATATATAATTTCTGTAAAGTGAATTATATATAAAAGTCTGGAAAGAAATTGTATAGATGTTACAAATGGATGTTTGATGAAAGTTATCCATTGAGCAGAGGGTGTGTTTTTTGCTTTGCTATAACAAATGCCATACATTTAAATATGTCCCTGTAATGGGTTGAATTGTGTCTCCCAGAAAGAGAGTTTCTACTCCATAGAATTTGTGAATGTGACCTTATTGGGAGATAGTTCTTTGCAAAGGAGATGCATTAAGAGGAAGTTATAACTATTCCTAGTGCCTAGCATTTAGGACCTAGTGGACGTTAAATCCAAGGACGGACATCCGTATAATAAAGAGATGATACACAGTGGGCAAGGCCATGTGAAGGCAGAGGGAAGCATTGGAGATCTGCACCTACAAGCCAACCAATGCCAAGGATTGCCAGAAGTCACCCGCAGCTAGGAAGAGGCAAGGAAGTATTCTTCTCTAGAGTCTTTGATGGGAGAATTGTGCTACTGACACCTTGATTTGCATCTAGTTCCATAACTGTGAGAAAGTGAATATCTGTTGTCTTTAAGCCACACAGTTTGTGGTTTTTTGTTTTCTTTTTGTTTTTTTAATAGTAGCCCTTGGAAACTAATAAAATCTCTTAGGTCACTATTTAAATTATTTTAGTTGGTAAATATGCAGATATTATCAAATGGCAGGCTTTGAAAAATATTTGTAAATGTGTTTTTTACATTGTATTAGCTTAGGTTTAAGTGTAACATGAAAATGAAATTATAGGTAGGACTCTGACAGCTAAATAATTGGCTCTTGATGGATTACCTCAAATACATAAAAATTAAAAGATGTTTTATTCTATTCATCCCTTCAAATCTATGATTCCATTTGAAAATCTCAGCTAATTTTTTTCTGAGAGAAACGCTGTTATGTTAGGAAATAATCTGCATAATTTCTAAGTTGGCATCTTCTACTTACATCCTTTTTATATGTATAAATATATATAGTATATATAAATACAGATGTGTATAAGAGACAGGTTACATATATTTGATTTTTTTTTCTGCAATTATAGGAAATGAGAAACCATTGGAAATTTTCAATAATCAGATGGTCACTTTTTCATTTTCAACATTTGATATTTCTATGGAGGACAGATATTGAATAATTGTGTCATACAGCATGACATTTTATTAATAATCTAGATAAAATATGCAGTTTTTAAATATTCAGTTTATTAAACCAAAGTCATTTTGGTTACATCCTTTAGATTTTCTTAGAGAAAAAGTTGAAATTTCTTCTTGACATGCTTTTGAAACTTGAAGATATTTTACAGATTTTGATCTATATTATAGATCACCTGTAATTTACTTTTTGAATTATGCTTTACCTTTTCAAGATGATATCTTTATTAGTTTGCTACCGCTCCCAAGACAAGCTATCCCAAATTTAGCAGCTTAAAACACACTTTTTTATATAGCTGTTTAAGTCCGAAGTCTTAGTAGGCTCAACCTGAGTCCTCTGCTTAACATCTCATAAGTTGAAATCAGGGTGTTGACTGGGTCATGTTCCCAACTGAGGTCTCTGGGGAAGCATCTGCTTCCAGACATATTCACACTGACAGTCAAAATCAGTGTTTGCTTTTGTAGGATGTTGGTCCTTGTTTCCTTGCTGTCTGTCAGTGGGGGCTAATGTTTGCTCCTGGAGGTGACCCACATTCCTTCTCATACTTTCCATGTGGAAACTGCCCCCACTTCCAGCCAGCCGCAACAGGTCAAGTTCTTCTCACACTTCTAATTTCTCCTGCTGCATTTTTCTGACTCCAGCTGAAGAAAGCTGTCTGCTTTTAAGAACTCATGTGATTAGATTGGGCTCACCCAGATAATTAAGAACAGTCTCTCTATATTAACCTTTTTAAACTTAGTCACATCCCTTTTGCCATGTGATAAAATGTATACACAATTCCAGGGATTGGGACACAGGCATCTTTGTAGGGGATTCAAGAGGGAGAGGACATATGTATACCTGTGGCTGATTCATGTTGAGGTTTGACAGAAAACAACAAAATTCTGTAAAGCAATTATCCTACAATTAAAAAAAAGAAACGTACACACAATTCCAGGGGTTGGGACACGGGCATCTTTTTAGGGAGTTGGGGCATTTTGCCCACTGTAAGAATTAATAACTAATGTCAACAGTTTTGATAACTAGTTGCATTAAGTATAAAAAATGTTAACCCTACTAAAATAATTATTGAAATAATTCTAAATATAAATACAAAAAAAGATACTGTAGGATATATAGTTAGTTTAAGAACTCTCTGCCTCCTTATATTTATAGTTTATAAAGTACAATGATAATGTTTGCCAAAGAGGTAGGAAATTAGGAAATTGTCTTCTTACACCACAGAAGACACACTTCTCTGTGGAAAAAGGTTAATGAACTAAAATGTCATTCCCCTAATGATAGTTTAATTGTACAACATAATTTACTTATTTTGCGATTCTAGCCAACTTTTATTGCTTGAAATTAATTGGATAGCCACACCACTTGGGAGTAGACTAGAAAGTCCACACAAAAACCATGTCCCCATCATTTCTCATTTATCTTAGAGTTTGGTACTGAGTAGCTGGGGACTTGAATTCCTTTCTCTTTTCGTACCAGTAGTGTCATGTGGTTAACAAATGACTCAAGATAATGGATACTACTTAAAGTCGGAGACTCTGACTTGTTCATTTTTGTATCACCAATACCTGTCATACTGCAGTTGTTCCAAATATTGTGTTGGAGCAACACAAATATTAGGTTGGTACAAACATATTTGTGGTTTCAGACCATGAATTTTAAATCATTATAACTAGGCTCAAACACATCTTTTTTATACAAAATTGGAACCATTACAGTCAACACATTATTGCCAATGAGAAGTAAGTTTGTTTATTCCTGTAGCTTAAAAATCCATGCTTCGGGATTTGGCAAACTCTTGGAAAGTATTGTGCCTTCTGCTAGTTGTGGAAGCGTTATCCCTGCAAAAAGTTGTTGAGGTGCTTGAAGAAACATCAGTTGGTGAGCACTCAGATGAAAATGGCAGGTGAGGCAGAACTTTGTAGCCCATTTTGCTCAAGTTCTGAAGCATTGTTTGTGCAACATGCAGTCAGGCATTGTCTTGGAGAAGAATTGGGCCCATTCTGTTGACCAGTTCTGGTTGCAGGCATTGCAGTGTTCAGTGCATCTGATAGATTTGCTGAGCATATTTCTCAGATGTAATGGTTCTGCCGGGATTCAGAAAGCTGTAGTGGGTCAGACTAACAGCAGACCACCAAACAGTGACCATGGCCTTTTTTGGGTGCAGATTTGGCTTTGGGAGGTTCTTTTGGAGCATCTCAGTCCAGCCACTAAGCTGGTCGTCACCAGTTGTCTAAAATCCATTTTTTGTTGCATGTCACAATCCTATCAAGAAATGGTTCCTTGTTGTTGTGTAAAATAAGAAAAGTGAAGTGAAAGTTATACAATCCATGGAATTCTCCAGGGCAGAATAGTGGAGTGGGTAGCTGTTCCCTTCTCCAGGGGATCTTCCCAACCCAGGGATGGAACCCAGGTCTCCCCCATTGCGAGCAAATTCTTTACCAGCTGAGCCACCAGGGAAGCCCAACAATACTGGAGTGGGTAGCCTACCCTTCTCCAGGGGATCTTCTTCACCCAGGAATCAAACCAGGGTCACCTGCGTTGCAGGCACTTCAGAGTGACAATTTTTTTCATTTCTGGTCAGCTCATGAAGCACCCACCCACTTATCGAGCTTTTTCCTATTTCCTTTTCAGTTAGTTTCAAACGTCGACATTGAGTCCTTCCGCAACTTCTCCTGTAGTTGTAAGAGCTTGATGATTACTCTTAATTGGTCGTTGTCAATTTCCGATGCCGGCCACTGCACCCCCTCATCTTCAAGGCTCCCTTCTGCTTTACAAAACTTGGAACCACCAGTGTACTATGTATTCATTAGCAGTTCCTGGGCCAGACACATTGTTAATGTTATGAGTTGTCTCTGATGCTTTACTACCAATTTAAACTAGAATAAGAAAATTGCTTAAATTTGCTTTTTGTCAAACATCATTTGTCTAGTCTAAAATATAAACAGTAAGTAATAAGACATTAGCAAAAAGAAAACAAAGCGAGACATGCACATTAAAATGATGTATAATGCAACTACATTTATTTAAGAATGTATTCTAGTATCAAATGGCGAAGTTCAGCAGTGCAAAACCACGATTACTTTTGCAAAACCAGTCTAATACTCATTGAAAAATAACTGAGTTTGTGAATAAATACCACAGCTAACAAATGTTTATTAAACAGCCAGTGTATACAAGTTGGTCACCCATTGATTCAGTGTTTACTGAATAAAACTCAGGCCTTCAAACCATCACTACCTGATATCTTTCTGATCATTCTTGGTTATCATTGCTATAAAAGAACAGAGATCTCTACTACGGGTGATTTAATACATAATACCTGAATTAGAAATCAGGTGTCTTGAATTCTGCTCTTTTATTAGTTAATTGGATGACTAATTGGGGGATTCCCAAGCAAATTAATTTCTGAGGCTCAACTTACCTATAAAATGAAAATGTAAAATAAGATCCTTTAAATTTCTTCCAGCTTTTAAATTTGTACACTTTGAATTTTTCTTTTGAAATAAAATGGGAAGCCTGAAAGATAAAGGAGCTCAAGATTGATCCTAAACATAAACCCTCATTTAATTGTTTTTTTGGTCCTTGCTTCATTGTTAGCATTCATAAAATGCAAGTCATTTGCCTTAAAACTTAACTGGCTTTATTTATACCTTAAGGATTTTATCCATTCATTTAATTTTTCTATGAAAGGAGAAAGGAAATTTCAATGAATCACATGCAATTCTTTTTTAAATAAAAGCAAACACATAAAGAAGAGGGATAATATCTGACACTTGAACCTATAGATTTTTCTATTGGTCAGTCAAAAGGAGGGCCAGGTAAAAGAATTAAGCCGAATTGAATTTTCTTATTTTCTTAAGTTCTATTATTATTATGGGATAATAGTTCTATTATTATGGGAAAATAGTGCTTCTTTCCTCTAAATAATAATTTTAAGGAGAGAAATAAAGCTAATAGTTTATCCATTATAAATGTGATGATATATCAAAAACTAAATTTTTATGTGCCCCTGCCTATTATACATAAAAACAAAATCGTTTTTTTCTAAAATACAGAAGTAGTTACTTCCAATAGAACTATCTTATAACTTAAAGAGAGAATATTTAAGGATCACTCTGTCTACCAGAACCTAACAGTCTAATTCTGCAAGATCTAAAAACTGTATTAAATTTGAAATGTAGTGTTTGCCCCACTCTCATTTTTTACTTTGTAAAGAAACTCAGTACACTGTAATATTATTAACTGATTTTATTTGAAGTAGCTTCAAGGTATTTCCTGCCTCTGGTCATTATGTCCAAAACTTTGACAGTAGTTTTTAAGGAAGAGTGGATATGAGCTTTGATATTATGCAGAGTTATAACTGGAGGAGACTTTTGAGATCATGTGTTAGAAACCTTCTTATTTTGTAGATAGGGAAGCTGAGGAAACAGTTTTATTTTTAGTTCTTAGCAGAATCAGGACTTCAGCACAGTTCTTTTATTCCCAGTCCCCTGGTCTTCCTCCTATACTGCACTGTATGTTTGTTGACATTTTGAAATAGAAACAAAATATTTTGCAGCTGTTGAAAAAGAAGAGAACTTATTTTAAATGATAATTTCATTTAGATAAAGTGAATTGCTGTTTATTTACTATTTTTCTGTTTAGGTGAAAAGAGATTTGAATGTCCGGAATGTTCTAAAAGATTTATGCGGAGTGATCATCTCTCCAAACATGTCAAAACGCACCAGAATAAAAAAGGTGGTGGGACAGCTCTTGCCATTGTTACCTCCGGAGAACTGGACTCATCTGTTACAGAGGTGCTTGGCTCCCCAAGAATTGTCACAGTTGCAGCCATTTCTCAAGATTCAAACCCAGCAACTCCCAATGTTTCAACCAACATGGAAGAATTCTGAAGTTATTTATAATAGAGACCTCTAGTGCTGCACTTAAGTTTACACACCTTTGAAAATCTGGAAATGGGCTGGTCAAGTGGATTACAGAGTAGGAAATCATGTTTTCATTCTTGGCTTCTTTAAGTATTCCAAGATTTTGGGTCAGCACATGAAGTGTTGAATTTTTAAAAATACAAAAGAAAACTGATATACTGGAAACAGATAGAAAAGTATTTCCTCCATATTATGTACGTTGTAGTTATTTGGAGATATATCACATAATCTTTAAACTGAATTTTCCCCTCTCTTAACATCATGTGTTAACATGTTTAAAAAGACAGACCTCAGTAGTTTGCAGACTGGACCTTAATTGGACGTGTTTTCTTTGAAAGTACTTTGTTATAAATTCAGTCAGTAATATTTATGTGGATTTTTTCCCCCAAAATCACAGAAAACAGTTAACTGATGATAGAGATAATGCTTTATTTCCTTAGCTTGATTTTTGGGAAATCAATTGAAAATAGGTTTGGCCGTCTTTTCTAAATATTAGAAATTCTTCAACAGTTAAATTAGGTAAGTTCCAAAAACATAATCTGAGAGGCACCTCAGATCTTTATTACCACTACATTGTAGTAGTGTGTATGCAGACAATCAGTGAAATCCAGTTACTTTCTCCATTTGGAGACACAAGAGGAACTTAGAGCTAAACCTTAGGTTAAATTTTAGATTGAAACTGTAGGAAAATACTGGGGGGAAAATGGTTAAAACAAAACTCATAATAGCTTCAGAAAAATAAAATGAGGCAACTTAACAGGTATGGTTTTGAAGTTAGGATTGATTATATTCCTAACACTAGGTTGAACCACAAAGTTCATTTTAAATGTTTATATTGGAAATATTTGCATAGAGTTTAAATCGTCCTGTAGTTTCATAGTCTGTAAATATGAGTTACGTTGACAATGTGCAAAATTCTTTATGCTTTGACATGGTAGCCAAAGAGAATTATCACACTTTTTTTAAGGCCAGCAGAAAATTATCTTTTAACTACATTATAATTTCTGTTTTCCTCTGCTAAAAATTCGCCAATCCCATTTTATTTCTAGCACTGTTTTAGAGGCTCATTAAGGATTTATAACACAGTAATGACTTTATGTTATACCAGTAACTGAATTTTCCTTAAGACATCCTAACAAATGTATAACAGATGTGATGCTATGAAACAAAAAGTATTTTTTAAAAATAGCAGTCAGTTATAAGTGATTAAAGAAATAAATGTATTTCATTGTTTGTACAAGGATCTTAATAGGAAAGATGGCCAAAAGTTTCCTATAAAAAAATTTGGACTATGCCAGTAGCTTAAATATTAGTAAGATATTTCATATTTAAAAATATATTTACAGTGAATTATAATGCAGTTGGAATTCACCATTTGAAAACTGAAGTTTTTAACTACTTGGTTAATTAACACCATTAGTTTGGGGACTGTTTGAGTATAGGTGTATGTTATTTTCTTGTACATTCTCTATTATTTCAGGAAAAGTACTACTCATGCGAATTCTCTTCCGAAATTGTGATGTTTCTTGTATTTTTGATGAAGGAGAAATACTGTAATGATCACTGTTTACACTATGTACACTTTAGGCCAGCCCTTTGTAGCGTTATATAAAACTGAAGGTCTTTTGTGCTTTCAGTTTGTATAAAAAAGCTTTGAGATTAAAGGAAAAAAATTTTTACACTGTGGTTATAAATTTCAAGTTTCTTAAAGCTTTTGTAGACTTGTAACAAAGTCTTTAAATTTTAGTTGGATTTTGTAAATTGTTTTGTATATTTTATTTAATGTACTCTTAACAACTGATGTATCTGGCTTTAAAACATCAGAATCAGTTTGTTGTTTTGTTTGGTACAGAGGAGCATTTGGTAGTGTTAATTTTAATTTTATTATATAGGAGCTGAAACATCAAATATATATTTTATCTATCATTATGCTACACAATCAGTGCTATAAATTTTTTTATGCAAAAAAACTTTCCTAATGTTTGAATCATGTTTCCTCAGAGTGACACTTTTTGTTGTTGTTAATACTGAGTGTGAGCTCTCTGCACCATTATTCTATGAACCATTTTTAATGCATACCTATGTATGCGCCTCAGAAATGGAAGTTATTTTTTAATCAACAATGAGGCCTATTATAAATTTAACAAACTGAATCTGGATAGCTTTATAGCATATAAAGTATATTAATTTGTGTTAGCAGGTGCACATTTCACCACTGAAATTAGAAATATTTTGACAGTCTGTTCTGCAAACCATTCTGAATCCACTCTTCTGTCTTATAAGAATCGTAAATTTCAATGTCCTTTATTTGACTCAGTGGGATATAGCTGTTATAAGTAATAGGGCACAGATGTGCAGTAGAGTCTTGTTTAATGACATTTCACTGTTCATTCCCTTCGCCACTGTTATAAAACTTTTCTTTATTGTAATTATCAGTGCAAAGCTATGTATTTATCATGGTAGAACTCCAGTGTTAGAATAGTTTTTTCTTACAGTACACTTTCTTTGGTTAGGTTTGTGTATGTGTTGCTGATTACATTAGAACTTGATGTTAAGTCATTATTTATCACACTCTCATGAGAGCAGTAATAAAAGTGTGTAATCTAGGAGAAAAAGTTAATTTGTCAAACTTAGATAAGCATGATGTTTAGGTCCTATTTTTCAATTTTATAACTGTTTTATTGCAACAATATTTGTATTTAAGTCTTCATTTTAATGCCTTGTGGTGTTTTTTTATGCATGTCACTAAGTTGTCATCCCACATAAATTGATGTGCAGCATAGGGTATTAAATCTACATAATGATTTTAAAACAGAAATAGTTGATGGTAAAATGTAAATGTTTTGCAAAAATTCCTTATAAAAAGTTTTGTAGTAACATTTCACTTGTAAATTTTTTTTTTTTTTGTAAAAAAAAAAAAAAAGAAAAAAAAGAAAGAATCCAGAAAAGAACTTGTTTCCCGTATCCTAGAATTTAGACAATTATTCTGCCAGCAAAGCCTCTGGGGCTGTAATTGACATTTTTACAGTGCTGATTTGTATAAAATTTGTTTTTTGTGGATTTGGAAATAAAATCATGTACAAGTTGTTGCCTGCAATAACAATTGCAAGTAACCTATTAAAAATTCTCTTGAGTTTCACATGTTTCTTCATTTAATTATGTATACTATAAAGCAGCAATAAATTGCTTGAACTATCAACCTTCTTATAACGATGAACACTGGAAAGTAATGTTCTCACTAGAAAATGTATTGGCAACGCTTCATAATTCCTAGTATTAAGATATGGTCACCATTTCTCTGAACATATCACCAAAGAACACCAATTCAAATTTCATGTTAATTTGTAGCCATTGCTCTAGACATTTGTGGAAATTAAAATTTGATTTAGGTACATTTTTTACTTAGATATTTTTAAGCAGTAAATGTTAGGAAATTGTAGGAAGAGCTGCAAATGAAAACATAATTAAAATATTATTTAAGCTTATAGAAGCAATAAGAAGCAATGCATGCCATGTAGATGACACAGTCTAAAAGCAAAAGCTATTTGCTTTTCCTCTTGGGAGACCTCTGCAAATCTCATACAGAACCTTAACTGACATAAATGTGCTGCTATAACAACTTTAGTTACCAGATTTCCAAACCCAGGCTATATTACATATCATCATGTGAGGAGTAGAGAATTTTAGGCAGCAGGTAAGTATTAATACTTTGGTCCACAGGATGCCAAAAATTCTTTTTACATCTGTATTACAGGGCCTACATTGTGTTTGGGTAGATGCCTTCTATAGTAAAACTGTAAGGTAAAGTCATGGCTAGTGTAATAATATATGTTCTTTAACACTTCCTGAATCAAAAAACAGGTATAAGTGTTAAAGAACATATATTACGCCAAATGACCAGTAAAGAGGTCTTACTGAATTTTCAAAATATTTGTATCAAACTATAAATGTATTTCAATTATTTGAAAAATTCACATTTGGAAGCATCAGGATGATATTGTACTAAAGGGATAATGCAAGTGGTAAACTTCTTATGTGGTAGTACCAGTTTGATTCTTGGACTTCTAGGAGCTTCAGTCTCAACCAGGAACGAGGAACCTAGACTGAATCAAAGAAAACCCCAAAAAAGTAATGCTTTTTATCTTATCCTACATAAAACTGTTGATATAATAAGTTAGGAAAGTTGAAGCAGTTCTAAGTATAACTGTATAATATGGTATAGTTTATAATGCTATTCATGATAACTTCAAAATATAAAGGGTTGTATAGCTTGCTTTTTTTAATTTAAAACTTCAGATGCTTAAGAGTGCAGAGACTTCAGATATGTGCAAAACATATGAAATACTTTATTCTTCAGTACATCTGACTTTCGTTACTGTATTTATTGCCCAAATGCTAATGTCCAGTTCACACACAACCAACTTGCAATTATGTAGCAGGGCTTTTTAGACAGTATTCACTGCTTCTAGAAGTTGCTGATTACTGTATGTCTTAGGCTATATTCTTCTTCCTTGAAGGTCACAATGAATTTATTTTTGGATGCCTGAAAACTGAACTGATGTATGTTAATAAAATTAGGAGCACATATAGAGAAAATACAATTTTAGATATATACTAATATATAACATTTGGGTTGGGTTAGAAAGTTCAAACTTACACATAAAACTATTTTGTCTTTAAAGTTGCTGAAAGACTGCAAGAAATACAGATAGGCATAAATATACACACATTTCCTAAAATTCTGTATAAAAGATTTGTACCAACAGACTGGTTCCAAATTGGGGAAAGATTACATCAAAGCTGTATATTGTCACCCTGCTTATTTAACTTATATGCAGAAATGCCAGGTTGGATGAAGCACAAGCTAGAAGTAAGGTTGACGGGAGAAATAATAGCCTCAGATATGCAGATGACACCACCCTTATGGCAGAAAGTGAAGAAGAACTAAAGAGCCTCTTGATAAAAGTGAAAGAGAAGAGTGAAAAAAGTTGGCTTAAAACTCAACATTAAAAAAAACTAAGATCATGGCATCTGGTCCCATCACTTCATGGCAGATAGATGGAGAAACAGTGGCAACAATGAGAGACTTTATTTTGGGGGGCTCCCAAGTCTCTGCAGATGGTGACTGCAGCCATGAAATTAAAAGACGCTTGCTCCTTGGAAGAAAAACTATGACCAACCTAGACAGCATATTAAAAAGCAGAGATGTTACTTTGCTGTCTAGTCAAAGTTATGATTTTTCCAGTAGTTGCGTATGGATGTGAGAGTTGGACTATGAAGAAAGCTGAGCACCAAAGAATTGATGCTTTTGAACTGTGGTGTTTTAGAAGACTCTTGAGAGTCCCTTGGACTGCAAGGAGATCCAACCAGTCCATCCTAAAGGAAATCAGTCCTGACTATTTATCGGAAGGACTGATGCTGAAACAAGCTCCAGTACTTTGGCCACCTAATGCGAAAAACTGACTTACTGGGAAAGACCCTGATGCTGGGGAAGATTGAAGGCAGGAGGAGAATGGGACAACAGAGGATAAGATGGTTAGATGGCATCACCGACTCAATGGAGTTGAGTTTGAGCATGCTCCAGGAATTGGTGATGGACAGGGAAACCTGGCATGCTGCAGTCCATGGGGTCGCAAAGAATTGGACATGACCGAGCAACTGAACTGAACCAATAGTTTCTATAAAACTACATGTTTATCTAGCCCTCCTACTTCTGGATGTTAATTTGCTTCAGGATGTAATGATAGCCATGAATAATAGGCTTGTATTTTGAGTCTCCACTCATTGGATGAGTACTGAGGGTCTATTTTGTACCAGGTGTTAATTCAAGTGTCAGACCAAGAATAAGACAAAGAGCCCTATCCCCTGCCTTCACAGAGTTCATGCACATTTGAAAGTGCTAAGGGCAAGGGGGACAAGTAAGCTAGAGGCGAGGAGTGCTGGGGCTGTGACTATAATTAGGGGGTTCAGGAAGCCTCCTGAAGGGATGTCTGAGCAAAACAAAGTGAAGAAGCAAGCTCTGCCAGTCAGTATCAGGAGAAACAGGGAAGAGGAATCAGCGAAAGGGATGAACCCTAAAGCCTGACTGGACCAGGTGAAGCACACTAGCCTGGAGGGACCAAAAACAAGGACAGCAGCAGAGAGGTAAGAGTTGGTGGTGCATCCTTGCCATGGGGGTAAAGGCGGCTTGCAATGCAGAGGGTCAAGCACCCTGGTGAAAGCAAAGCGTGTAACACAGAGATCATCCATTGGGAGGCCGAGAAGTGTGAGCTTGATTCCTGGTTCTGCCACTTACTACACAACCCTGGGCAAATTATCTACCATTTCTGCATCCTCTTTTCCTCTTGTGCAATAAGGAAATAATATCTCATAGGTCTGTTAAGAGGATTAACTAAGGTAACTCTCAAGCCCCTGACACAATAGTGTTCAATAGATAGAAGTTACTATTAATTTTAGGTTAACCCAAAAGGGGGCAGGGAGGATGTAGAAGTTCCCAGTTGAGGGACCAATAGGTTGAAAAGTTAATGCTCAATATCCCATTAAGAAATTTCAGTGAGAATTTAAGTGTACATTTTTTTTTTCCCAGACTACCTATGAAGCTAGTTTCTGTCTGAGTATTTTATGATGGTCATCTTTTCCAAATGCTAAGCAAAGTTAAAGTTTCAAATCTTAGTTATTTTCTAATTTTAAAATGTTAATTTTGACTACTTACATACCTAAGTGACAGCAGACAACCAAACAAGAAGGAAATCGACTACTAAAAAGCAGAAACGGCTTCTCATGTGTTCAATAACTTTTGGGAGGACATGTGTGTGGATAATTTTCTATATCTGAAATCATCTCCCGTGTTTAGAGATACACTTGGTAAGAGGGAGGGTCCTTTGTTTACCTATGGCCGATGCATGTTGATATATAGCAGAAACCAACACAATATTAAAAAGCAATTATCCTCCAATTAAAAATTTAACAAAAAGATACACTAAAATAAAATGAACCTGAACTTATAGGGCAACAGTACTGTTTTCAGCTCCCTATTAAGTTGGGGCCATGAACAGAAAATAGTGCATCTAGTGTCCAAAACTTTTCTTATCCTAGACAACTTCCTGTCAGACTTGGTTCAGAAGAGAATAAGGTGCTCTACATTAATGAGCTCTAAGCTACTCTCACTTAACTCTTCAAATTCTTTGTAGAATAAGACATAAATAAATTGTCGAAACTGACATCATTCCTTTCAAGGCTCAGAGGCCCCTCCACTAGCTTCTGCCCTCCACTTCCAGCACCTCATGCATTTTTTTACTACCTTAACTGGGCTACAGATCCTGTTCTTAACTCTGCCTTGCCCCTTTCATTCCCAAGCTAATCCATAGAGCAACTTTTTCCAATCGATTAGTACATTTACCACTCACTGTGTTAACCAGATTCAGACACAAGGGTGCTGTTCCTCTTTTCTGTAGTAACCCTGGCTCCCTGAGTCTCTTCCTTGGCTGGATTTCTTGAGCACCTCAAGATCCCCTTCCCTGCTCCTAAGATGGGCTGGCCAGCACTTGCAGAGATGGGAGTGCAGTAAACCCACATGTATGGGAAAGAGCCAAGGCTCAGATCATGTTTGGCCAGGTTAAGATAAACAACTCTCAGGTTGGAGTCAGAGAGCCAAGAAGTCAGACCCTGGGAGCTAAGATCAGACAAAAGCAAATTACAGGTTAAGAGGAGGAAGTTAAGCTTGAGCAGTTGTCTCATACACTCATTCGTCTTTGAATCATGTCTTTCTAGATGGTGAGCTTGGCTCAAATCGTGTTATTTATTATCTTGCTATGAAATGTGGTTTAATAAATATTTTATTGATGGTAGTATTATTTTTGAGATGTGGAAGCCATAATAAAGTTATATTTTCTGCTGGCAAAATCGTTGCTAGCTTGTATAATTTTATGTTGGAATTAAACACATCAGTGATTCATGGTGTGGTGTAAAGGGCAACATGGCTTTGAAGTGTCTGGGTACCATAACAAGTCTGGAAAACCACTGTTGAAGAGAACAGTATAAAGGCAAAGAGGAAGCTAACTGAATAACGATTCCAGTGCAATTCAACAATATTGTAAATAGTTACAATTTTAACTTTTTTATGTCTTTAAAGCTTTTATGTTAGCTTATTCTTTATCAGATTTTTATAGGTATATATATGTGGTGAGTGTGTGCATGTTTGGTGAAGCATATTAATATATAATATTTCTAATTACAGTTTATAAGTCAGAATCAAGTTTATAAGTTACTGTGGTTTTGTATTAGAGTTGCTTCCTCTCACTTTCTATAATTATATAGAAAGATAGTATTGTTAGAAAATTAAGCCCTATTCTGATGATGATATATAATCTTTAATTCTCATCTTTATGGAGTAAATCATGATTAGTACAGGGTTGTGGGTCCTATGGAAAGAGCTTCAGGTTTTCATTTATTTTCCTGTTTTGTTTTTCAAAATACCAATTTGTATTGGTATTGGTAATACCAATATTGTTACTAATCATAATTACCAATTACAGTTGGTAATACCAATTGTACTGGGGACATCAGTTTGTATTAAAAATCTTTGTAAGCACTGATCATTTTTTACATATAGAAATATCAAATCAGTGTGTTGTGTACACAGAACTAACATACTGTTGTAGGTCATGTATGCTTACAAAAATTTATCAGACAAGCTAATAAAGCAAAAGAGGGGCTTCTGGTTCAAGATGGCAGAGTAGAAGGACGTGCACTCATCTCTTCCTGTGAGAGCACCAAGATTGCAACTAGCTGTTGAACAATGATTGACAGGAGGATGCTGGAACTCACACACACAGAAAAAAGGTACCCCACATCCAAAGACAAAGAAGAAGCCACAGTGAGATGGTAGGAGGGGGTGCCATCACGATGAATCAAATCCCATACCCGCCAGGTTGGTGACCTACAGACTGGAGAACAATAATACCAAAGAAGTTCTCATACTCTTGTGAAGGTTCTGAACCCCACATCAGGCTTCCCAGTCTGGGGATCCAACAAAAGGACTGGAAATTCCCAAGGAATCTGGCTTTGAAGGCCAGAGGGATTTGATTATAGGCTTTCCAGAGGACTGAAGGAAACGAAGACTCCCATCTTAGAGGGCACATACAAAATTTTGCACACACCAAGACCATTACTTTGCCGACTAAGGTCCGTCTAGTCAAGGCTATGGTTTTTCCTGTGGTCATGTATGGATGTGAGAGTTGGACTGTGAAGAAGGCTGAGCGCCAAAGAATTGATGCTTTTGAACTGTGGTGTTGGAGAAGACTCTTGAGAGTCCCTTGGACTGCAAGGAGATCCAACCAGTCCATTCTGAAGGAGATCAACCCTGGGATTTCTTTGGAAGGAATGATGCTGAAGCTGAAACTCCAGTACTTTGGCCACCTCATGCGAAGAGTTGACTCATTGGAAAAGACTCTGATGCTGGGAGGGATTGAGGGCAGGAGGAGAAGGGGACGACCGAGGATGAGATGGCTGGATGGCATCACTGACTCGATGGACGTGAGTCTGAGTGAACTCCGAGAGATGGTGATGAATAGGGTGGCCTGGCGTGCTGCGATTCATGGGGTCGCAAAGAGTCGGACACGACTGAGCGACTGAACTGAACTGAACTGAAAGACCCAGAGGAGAGGAGCAGTGACCCCAGAGACTGAACCAGAACTACCTGCTAGTGTTGGAGAGCCTGCTGTGGAGTTGAGGGTTGGTAGGGGGCAGGGAGCACTGGAAGGTTCCTCTTGGTGTAAACCCTCTTGGAATTCACCATTAATCCTACCTTAAAACTTGTAGACCCCAGGGCTGGGTCACCTCAGGCCAAACAACTACCAGGCAGGGAGTACAACCTCACCCATCAGCAGATAATTGGATTAAAGCTTTACTGAGCAAGACTCTGCCCACTAGAGCAAGACCTAGTTTTTCCCATCACCAGTCCCTCCCATTAAGAAGCTTACACAAGCCTCTTAGACTCATCCATCAGGGGACAGACAAAAGAAGCAAGAAGCACAGTCTCACAGTGGTTAAAACAAAAACCATATTACAGAAAGTTAATTAGAATGTAAAAGCAGAAACTTATGTACCAGATGATGGGACAAGATAAAATCCAAGAAAAACAACAAAATGAAGTGGAGATAGGCAACCTTCCAGAAAAATAATTCAGAATAATGATAGTGAAGATGTTCCAGAATCATGGGGAAAGAATGGAGGCAAAGATTGAGAAGATGCAAGAAATGTTTACTGAAGACCTAGAAGAACTAAAGAACAAACAAATAGAGATGAATAATACATAGAAGGAATCAATAGCAGAATAACTGAGGCAGAAGAACGGATAAATGACCTGGAGGACAGAATGGTGGAAATAACTGCCATAAAATAGAATATAGAAAAAAGAATGAAATGAAGACAGCCTAAGAGACCTCTGGAACAACATTAAGCACACCAACATTTGCATTATAGGAGTCCTACAAGAAGAGAGAAAGGACCTGAGAAAATATTTGAAGAGATAATACCTGAAAACTTCCCAAACATGGCAAAGGAAATATTCAACCAAGTCCAGGAAGCACAGAGAGTCCCAGGCAGGATAAACCCAAAGAGGAGCACAATAAGACACACAGTAATCAAACTGACAAAAATTAGATAAAATATTAAAAGCAACAAGAGAAAAGTGACAACATACAAGGAAACTCCCATCAGGCTATCAGCTGATTTCTCAATGGAAACTCTAAAAGCCAGAGGGGAATGACATAATATATTTAAAGTGATGAAAGGGAAGAACGTACAACCAAGAATACTCTACCCAGCAAGACTCTCCTTCAGATTTGATGGAGAAATCAAAAGCTTTCCAGACAAGCAAAAGTTAAGAGAATTCAGCACACCAAACCAGCTTTACAACAAATGCTAAAGGAACTTCTTTAGGCAGGGAACACAAGAAAAGGAAAAGACCTACAGAAAATAAACAAAATAATTAAGAAAACAGTAGTAGGATCATACGTATCCATAGTTACCTTAAATGTAAATGGATTAAATGTACCAACCAAAAGACATAGACTGACTGGGTGGATGAAAACATGTGCATGTATGCACTTCCTCTTGTCATATCACTCTGCTTGACCCCCCCAAATTGTATGTAATTATTTTATATTGTTAATCATGTTCCCATTATAACTTGCAGTTGTGATTATCTTTTGTTTTTTGTCTGGCTATTGATTGTGAAAACTGATAAACATCTTTTACTATTGTTATTCAGTTCAGTTCAGTCACTCAGTCGGTTCCGACTCTTTGCGACCCCATGAATTGCAGCATGCCAGGCCTCCCTGTCCATCACCAACTCCCGGAGTTCACTCAGACTCACGTCTATCGAGTGAGTGATACCATCCAGCCATCTCATCCTCTGTCGTCCCCTTCTCCTCCTGCCCCCAATCCCTCCCAGCATCAGAGTCTTTTCCAATGAGTCAACTCTTCGCATGAGGTGGCCAAAGTACTGGAGTTTGAGCTTCAGCATCATTCCCTCCAAAGAAATCCCAGGGCTGATCTTCAGAATGGACTGGTTGGATCTCCTTGCTGTCCAAGGGACTCTCAAGAGTCTTCTCCAACACCACAGTTCAAAAGCATCAATTCTTCGGCGCTCAGCCTTCTTCACAGTCCAACTCTCACATCCATACATGACCACAGGAAAAACCATAGCCTTGACTAGACGGACCTTAGTCAGCAAAGTAATGTCTCTGCTTTTGAATATGCTTTCTAGGTTGGTCATAACTTTTCTTCCAAGGAGTAAGCATCTTTTAATTTCATGGCTGCAGTCACCATCTGCAGTGATTTTGGAGCTCCAAAAAATAAAGTCTGACACTGTTTCGACTGTTGTAACTATTACTTAATACCATTGTCTCATGATTGGTCAACAGAAAAATAATAGAACCTCTATACTACCAAAAGCGTTAGTCACTCAGTTGTGTCTGACTCTCTGTGACCCTATGGGCTATCGTAGTCCACCAGACTCCCCTGTCCATGGAATTCTACAGGCAAGGATGGAGTGGGTTGCCATTCCCTTCTCCACGGGATCTTCCCAACCCAGGAATCAAACGGGTTTTCTGAATTTCAGGTGATTTCTTTACCAACTGAAGCACTACAAACTATCAAAATATCACCAAATATCAAACTATCACCCAAACCAGGATCAAATAGAAAAACCTGTAATCACTTTTTAAAATCCAGATGAATGTCAGAAGTATCTTGAAATGTTTTGAAAACTACAAATGCTCAGATATTGCTTTTTTCCTCCAGAGCTCCAGATATGTTTCTAATGAGTAGTCATATTTAAAAACAACTGGATTATGTGATAGTCTTTTACTTTTATCTGGTTTGTTTCACTTTTTCTATTTTATATTCAGTGCTCCCATTCCATTTAGTTTATGTTGTCCAATTTCTCTGTCTCTGCTTTTTTTTTTTTGATGTTGTTTCTCAAGGCTTTATCAAGTGTAGTAGAAAAGCTTTTGTATACATATATATATGTATAATATATAAATATTTGAGAAAAGATGAATTTTTGCTTAACTAAAAAAATTATGACATTTTGATCCCACTAGTTTGACTTGGTAGGAATAGAACCCTAGATTTCTAATTAAAAAATAGATACGCAGCAAGCACCAAAGGTTTACTGTATAACACAGGGAACTAGAGTCAGTATCTTGTGATAACGTATGATGGATAATATTTTCAAAACTAATATATGTGTATCTGTATAGCTGAATCACTTTGCTGTGCACCTGAAGCATTGTAAGTCAACTATATTTCAATAAAAAATATATATTTAAAGTAATAATATAAAGAGGGAAAAAGTAGTCTCTGTAAATGTGTCCATCAATTAGATAAGTAATTGGGAATATTTTTATTCTTGGGTCCAATTGTAATGTAGACTTTGACATAAAATAGGAAAAGAGAAAGGGTGAACCTGCCAGAGAATTTTATTAATTTGGTCATTTTGCAGATCTAAGATATACTGTTCTATATTTTTAGGAAAAATATACCTTGTTTGCAAAATGTTTTTAAAATATTTTCTTTAAGTGTTATTCTTATTAAAATCCACGATCTTAACAAATTCTCTGAAGAATTGATGCAGTGAGAAAAGATGTGGTAATCCCTAGTGAATACATTTAAATAAAATATCTGCCTTCAATTTATACATTTTGTTCTAATAGAAATACTGATTAGATTTGTGATTTGAATATTTATGCTTCTTACTAAATATAAAATGTCTTTTAACTCTGGCATTGTTCAGAATACCCTCAAAATAATTATGGTCTCTCTAAAAATATCAAATAACTCTCTTTTTTTTTTCTTTTTTGTACATGAGCTGTCAGTTCAGTCGCTCAATCATGTCTGACTCTTTGTGACACCATGGACTATAGCACGCCAGGCTTCCCTGTCCATCTCCAACTCCCAGAGCTTACTCAAACTCATGTCCATCGAGTTGGTGATGCCATGCAACCATCTCATCCTCTGTCATCCCCTTCTCCTCCCATCTTCAATCTTTCCCAGCATCAGGGTCTTTTCAAATGAGTCAGTTCTTCACATCAGGTGACCAAAGTATTGGAGTTTCAGCTTCAGCATCAGTCCTTCCAATGAATATTCAGGATTGATTTCCTTGAGGATGGACTGGTTGGATCTCCTTGCAGTCCAAGGGACTCTCAAAAGACTTCTCCAACACCACAGTTCAAAAGCATCAGTTCCTCGGTGCTCACCTTTCTCTATAGTCCAACTCTCACATACATACATGACTACTCGAAAAACCATAGCTTTGACTAGTTGGACTTTTGTTGGAAAAGTAATGTCTCTGCTTTTTAAAATGCTGTCTAGGTTGATCATAGCTTTTCTTCCAAGGAGCAAGCATCTTTTAATTTCATGGCTGCAGTCACCATCTGCAGTGATTTTGGAGTCCAAAAAAATAAAGTCTCTCACTGTTTCCATTATTTCCCCATCTATTGACCATGAATAGATATCTGCTATGTCTGATAACCACTGTAGGTTTTTCTAGTTGTATCATCAGAATCTTGAATGCACACAGGCTCCTGGAAAGTCTTTATAATGACCTCAAACTTCAAGACGGCTTTGTACTGGTCAGGGCAATCCTTAGGGTACCCAGTAGCTGCTAAAAAAGCCTAGAAATTACTGAAAATATTGTATGATGCTTTCTTAGTCTTTCCTCTCATCCCTATGTTCTACCTTTGCATCCTCTACCACAGGGAAACAGGAATTCTGTAAATAAAAGAGTTGAATTAAATTCAAGTGGAAAACCACCCAAAAAAGATGTCCTTTTCATTATAGGGGACTGGAATGCAAAAGTAGGAAGTCAAGAAACACCTGGGGTAACAGGCAAATTTGGCCTTGGAATATGGAATGAAGCAGGGCAAAGACTAATAGACCTTTGCCAAGAAAATGCACTGGTCATAGGAAACACCCTCTTCCAACAACACAAGAGAAGACTCTACACATGGACATCACCAGATGCGCAACACAGAAATCAGATTGATTATATTCTGTGCAGCCAAAGATGGAGAAGCTCTATACAGTCAACAAAAACAAGGCCAGGAGCTGACTGGCTCAGATCATGAACTCCTTATTGCCAAATTCAGACTTAAATTGAAGAAAGTAGGGAAAACCAATAGACCATTCAGGTATGACCTAAATCAAATCCCTTATGATTATACAGTGGAAGTGAGGAATAGATTTAAGGGACTAGATCTGATAGATAGAGCCTGATGAACTATGGACTGAGGTTCGTGACATTGTACAGGAGACAGGAATCAAGACCATCCCCATGGAAAAGAAATGCAAAAAAAGCAAAATGGCTGTCTGGGGAGGCCTTACAAATAGCTGTGAAAAGAAGAGAGGCGAAAAGCAAAGGAGACAAGGAAAGATATAAGCACCTGAATACAGAGTTCCAAAGAATAGCAAGAAGAGATAAGAAAGCCTTCCTCAGCGATCAATGCAAAGAAATAGAGGAAAAGAACAGAATGGGAAAGACTAGAGATCTCTTCAAGAAAATCAGAGATACCAAGGGAACATTTCATGCAAAGATGGGCTCGATAAAGGACAAAAATGGTATGGACCTAACAGAAGCAGAAGATATTAAGAAGAGGTGGCAAGAATACACAGAAGAACTGTACAAAAAAGATCTTCATGACCAAGATAATCACCATGGTGTGATCACTGACCTAGAGCCAGACATCCTGGAATGTGAAGTCAANAGGCTGGATGGCATCACGGACTCGATGGACTTGAGTCTGAGTGAACTCTGAGAGTTGGTGATGGACAGGGAGGCCCGGCGTGCTGTGATTCATGGGGTCGCAAAGAGTCAGACACGAATGAGCGACTGAACTGAACTGAACTGAGTGGCATCTGAGAAAAAAAGCACATTCATTCCTATCTTGGTTGACTACCAAATGGATGTTTTTTTTCTCTCTGTCTTCACTAGCAGAATCCAAATTTTGCTCAGCCTCCTCCTAATGGACATATCCTTAACAGGAGGCTGGAGGTGGATCTTGATGTGACAAACACAAAGTTTAGATACAGACACGATGAAATACTGGCAAATCAGATGAAAGGGAACATCTTCTGAACGGCTTCAGAAAGTTTTCTTTACTCAAAAATGAAGATGCTCTATTTTCTTGCATCGTCACCTACAAGGAATGCTAGAAACCATCACTGCCACTTAGGATTCATGACAGGAGAATAATTGGAGACCACAGAAAAGAGAGACAAACAACAGTTTCATCCCAGAGTCATTTTGTTAACCAACCCATGGCTTTTCTACAACTAGAAAACCTCATCTCTTGAGTGAGGTTATAAATATTTTTATTGTTTGCCACTGTTACTTGGGCTTTCTGTTAATCGCAGTTAACCACAGATTTTTTTTCACTACTGATGTAAATTATTTTTGAAATACACAAATTATTTTGTTAAAACCCTAAGAGAAAAGTCATGATTATATTGCTCTGTAGGACAGTAAGGAGTACTGTGTCTAACAACCTTATTTCAACAGTCTCTTGCCTGTGAATCTTTTTTTCTTTGATTCTCCTGGAACCAACTTCACCATTTTTTCAATTTCCTCATTAATAAGTTAATACATCTTTGATGTGTTTTCATTCTATAAGTTACACATGTACCTTTTTGAAAAGTGTAGTTAAATAGCATTATGATTTCAAATTTTCTACTGAATTTTAAAGTGGTTTTCCACTTGAATTTAATTCAACTCTTTTATTTACAGAATTCCTGTTTCCCTGTGGTAGAGGATGCAAAGGTAGAACATAGGGATGAGAGGAAAGACTAGAAAGCATCATACAGTATTTTCAGTAATTTTAGGCTTTCTTAGCAGCTAGGATTGCCCTGGCCAGTACAAAGCAGCCTTGAAGTTTGAAGTCATTATAAAGACTTTCCAGGAGCCTGTGTGCATTCAAGATTCTGATGATACAACTAGAAAAACTTACAGTGGTTATCAGACATAGCAGATATCCTGAAGAAAAAAAAAAAATGTTGAGGCACCAAGTCTTGCTGGAAACAACCTATTTATCAGTAATCAGTTACTACAATGGATTATTAAGGGCAACACTCACTCATGTTTCCTTGGGAAACACGAAGTTTGAAGTTTTTATTTTGAAATGAACAATTAAATGGAAAGGACTAAAAAAGGTTTAACTCGAGGACTGCCTCTTAAAATTCTGGTTCCTTCAGTCTTAACAAATGTCATTAACAGACTGTACTGAAATCCCATTTCAACATCAGGGAGACTGCTACTAATCTGGAACTTTTCTCCTGTGACTTTTTACTCTTTGATTGAATAATAATTCTCTATACATTTCAGAGCACTTTGACATTTCCAAAGAGCGTCAGTCATTCTTTCACTATGTGTATTAACATCCCTGTAAGTGGCAGGTGAAATTCGGAATCAGAATTTTGAATACCTAGATCTTGGGATTCCCACAACTAAGAAAGCTGAATTGCAGTGTTGGTTATTTTCTGGAATCACCTAACCACTGTGGGCAAGGTGAATTAAAACCCCTTGGCCCGAGACATGAATCCATCATCTTGTTGCTTAGTCACTTTGTGACTTATTTCTTTGCTCATTAGATAAGCTGACCAATTGAAGCCCTGCCTTTCCAGCTATTAAAATAATCAAGAGGATGGACTTAGCATGGTGTTCAGCACACGGCAGCATTGCTCAAAGCACAGCAATTAATCAGTACTGGACTCCCTCCCCGGGAGCCCCCACGGAGGTGTACTGTGTGCCAGGGAGCCAGAAGGCAACAGCGAGGCCACCGAGTGGCTCACTCCGGTGGAGGGCAAGCCCCTCCCCTGCGGAAAGCCGCTCTGCTTGGCGCTCACTCCGCCCTCAGCGGCCCGGGGCGGGGACGCCGTTCCCCTGGAAACGGGACGCGCTGCTAAAGACCCTCCGGAACTCCGTCCGGCTGCGCCGTAGCTCCGAGAGCAGACGCGGGAGGCCAAGTGGGAGCAGGTGTGGGACAAGCGGCCGCGCTCGCAGTGATCGCTGGAGGAGGTGGGCGCCTCCCGGGGCGCGCGTGTGGAGGTGGCCTAGCCTACCCCGGGCTGGGGAGCGACGCGCACGAGGAGCCGGCCGGTCCCGCGCCTCCTCGGACGGACCGGATGGCAGCCCAGGTGGCAGCCCGAGAAGCCCCGATTCTTCGCCTCACCCCGGGCGCCGGCCCGGAGGCGGCGGGCCTGGTGGAACTGGAGGAGGAAGACGAAGACGAGGAGGTGGCGGCGGCCAGGAGAGCGCGGAGTTTTGCCCAGGACGCGCGGGTGCGCTTCGTCGGCTCCCGCCTGGAGCAGTTACTGGGCCTCTCGGAAGAGAAATGGAGCCAGCATTTGGAGAGTGAAGACAACCGGCAGGTTCTGGGGGAGTTTCTGGAGAGCCCCAGCCCAGCCTGCTGCCTTTTGTTCAGCGTCGCCGCTGAGGGGCAGCTCGAGGCGTCCCAACAGGTAAGGGGTGAGGGGACCCGGCCACACCTCGCGTCCAGCCTGAAGGACACCCGGGCGGGACTGGCCAGTCGCGCCTCCTTGGGTTCCTTCGGGACATGTATTAGGGCTCTTTAAAATAAATAACTTCTATCAAGTGCCTGCCCCCGGAGTCCACAGAATCCCCCAGGTGCTTCCACTCTGCTGTTGAGCGGCTGTTGGTTAGTTTTCTAGAAGGTCAGCCTTGGAGCCTGCAAAAGACGCGCGTCCTTTAGCTGCCTGGTTGTTAGGCGCAAGGTGAATTCTCTGTGCCAGATAACTTTACTTTAAATCGTTCTTGGGTCACTCTGGAGCCGCATATGTTTGGCAGAGCCCCAAAAGCTTGTCATGGCTGAGGCTGCCTGTCACCCACACTTCATCGCAGGGAATAATACTGATACTTAGTCTTAAAAAAAAGGGTTGCCGGCGCTCTGCGCTCAGAACAGTGTTTCTTTTTCCTTTTTCAGTTTGACTTCTAGTACACTTGAACGTTAACGAGTTCAGTATTTGTACTTCTACGAATACAGCATTTGTATTTCTAGACTTTGGAGCACGATTTATAGTCTTGAGATGCTTTGCTGTTACGTTGTAAAGTGGTACCATCATCGCTAAATGTGGTCGATTATAATGGCGGGGATCCCAGAGTTGTAAAAAATAACTGGAGTTTGACAAGTTCCCAATTTTGTTTGTTTTGCTACTCTCCTAGTTTAGTTTTCAAAAGTTCGTCAGAGTAGGCAAAGAGAACACTTTAGTATTAGGTTAGTCATGGTATCTGAAGACTTGACTTGGCAGTCATGAAAATGCTAGAGTATCTTGATTAAACACATCTGTTTTTTTTTTTGCTTTGAGGATAGTAATCAAATGTAACCTCTTCGTCTTTATCTCAGTTGGGCTTATTTCTAACAGGAAAAGGTTATACAAAAGAATAACCTTTGCTGAGATGGAAACATTTCTAATTTCTCCCTGTATTTGTTTTTAATTATGAGACTTTATGGTATATAATGATCTTCTGAAAGGTGATATTTCACACCAATAATACTGTGAAATTAGCTTTATAAAAGAACAAAGAAAACTGTATACACGTTGCAGAGGAGCAGTGGAACAATCTTATTTATAAAGGTGGGCAGGATGCCAGATTTTGTTTCTCATGCTTGCAATCCAGTTACAAGTTAGATATAGTACATCTTGCTTGTTAACATGGAAGCTACATTGTGGACTTAATTATGTTGCTCTTGTTTCAGATTCCAAGAGATGTAAAACATAAACTTGTTTATATTGCCAAGAAGACTACTGAAAACATTGGAGTAAATGACTTCTCTCAGATAGTTTTATTTGGAGAGTTACCTGCCTCATCTCTTGGACACGTAACTGCTTTCCTAGAGGAGGTACTGGTCTGTCCTAAATATTTTAATATTTATCTTCATGACACTTGAAATTAATTCAGGATAACTGGCTATTAAAAAGAATGTAGCAGCTGGTCATCTCATTAGCCAGGTGGATGGAAAATGATAGCATTTAAACTGTTCCTGAAATGAGCTGACCCTGCATTCAACAGGTGGTAATTTGTAGGATCATCCTATACCTCTTTCTTTCTAAATAATGGAAGGAAATTAAAAAGCAACTGGAATAGGCTTCTGCACTTAGCTAAAGTATTAAACTTCCTGTTCAGAATAAAGATAGATATACACTTTGAAAGTGTGTTATCAATTTTTAAGATTCCTGTTTGTTTCTAAGTGCACTCGTGTGAGATAATGGGAAAAGATAACAGAAACAAAGTATTAGGAATTAGTGCCTTAAAATTCCTTTTCTCTCCCCTTCAATCAGAGAACGACTCTCCAAACCCATGTTACGGGCACTCTAATGTTCCCAAGACCACTTAGGGATTTTGGTAAAGGCAAACTGATGCAGTTCGTCTGTTGTGGAGCTGATGCTGTTTGTTCACAAACCAGCTTTGAGGAATAAGATACAAAATGACTGAATTTGGAAGAACCAGAGCAGTTGTTTTCAAAGTTTCCTGAAGATTAGCAGCACCTGGGGAACTAATGTAACTCTGCCCAGGTGACACATCAGTTCAGTTCAGTTCAGTCGCTCAGTCGTGTCCGACTCTTTGCGACCCCATGAATCGCAGCACGCCAGGCCTCCCTGTCCATCACCATCTCTCGGAGTTCACTCAGACTCACATCCATCGAGTCAGTGATGCCATCCAGCCATCTCATCCTCGGTCGTCCCCTTCTCCTCCTGCCCCCAATCCCTCCCAGCATCAGAGTCTTTTCCAATGAGTCAACTCTTCGCATGAGGTGGCCAAAGTACTGGAGTTTCAGCTTTAGCATCATTCCTTCCAAAGAAATCCCAGGGTTGATCTCCTTCAGAATATAATACCAATTAAATAAGAATGCCTTGGGGTGGGAGCCAGGCTGCAGTAGTAGTTAAAGATTCTCAGGTGATTCTGTGTCTCTGTGGGGTTGTGTTAGTCACTCAGTCGTGTTTGACTCTTTTCGACCCCCCATGGACCGTAAAAGGCTCCTTTGTCCATGGAATTCTCCGAGCAAGAATACTGGAGTAGATTGTCATTCCCTTCTCCAGGGGATCTTCCCGACTGAGGAATCCAACCCAGATTTCCTGTATTGCCGGCGGATTCTGGCGGATTCTTTACCATCTGAGCTACCCGGGAAGTCCAGGTGATTCTAATGCACACCAAATTGGGGAAACTGGGTTAGTATCACTAAACTAGGTCTAAGTAGTCAAAACAGTCTTGCCAAGACCGATATTTAATGTAGGAGTAATTGCCAACGTACGTATTTCTTACTGAAGATTTGTCAGCCTCCGTCTTTCACACCTCTTCTACTTCCTGAGGTTCTTCTGCTTTCTTCTTGAAAAGTATTTTCTTGCTGTCTCTGGATTAGCTAGGGCTTCTCTCCCCCAACTTCAGTTCTACCATGGTTTCCCTCTATTGAGTTTCTATAGTGTTAGTTGATTTCCAGAAGACACTAGGAAGAGAGTTTTCTATCGTAAGCACTTGAGACAGTTTTTGTTATGTCACAGGCGTTCAGGAGATTTTCACTGAACTGTATCTGATGAAAGGGTTTCACATGGAGTGTAAATGACCTTTGGTCATGGGAATCCAGGCTGCCATCAGCTCGACTTAGAAGTGCAAAGCTGCACTCCTTGTTGGAATGCTTTCTCTACCATCTGTGACAAAAGATATAAAACCCTTTCTGGTTTCTCTGACCTTTCTCTGCATAGCCCTCTGAGAAGTTCAAGTGAAAGAGTAAACTGTCCATGAGTATATCTATAGAAAGAGACATAAAACATTCAGAACCTCATGGGTATAGCTGGTTTTGGAAGATTCTAATTTATTTAAATATGCTTGAGGATATGAGCATTGGGATGAAAAAAGTGATGACATCACACGTGTCCCTTGGGTTTCTTTGTGGACAAGACTTAAATTCGGAATGAAGGGGCCCTAAGGCCTGGCTAGAGTCCAAATTCTCTGTGGTCTGACCTCCCTGTGACCTCTCAACTTATTTCAATTGCTAACTCCTGGCTTCCTTGTGGTGGTTCCTTAATTATTTCAGGCACACTGTTGCCCTGGGGCCTTTGCTCTTGTTTCTTCTTCTCCAGAATCCACTCAGCCAACCCATTCTTGTCTTTCAAGTCTTTTTGCTCAAATATCTCTTGTCTGTGTAGCCGCCCTCCAGGTAAACAGGGATCTTTGAAGGGCCCGGACGTAGGGTCAGGCAAGTGAGGCACCCAGCTCAAGAGGAGAACTTCCAGGGAGATGAGACAAAAACAACTCATTAAGCAAGATGAATAATAGTTTAAGACAGTTTTTTTGTGTTTTCTTTTTTTCTTTGGCTGTACCACAAGACTTACAAGATCTTAGTTCCCTGAGCAGGGATTGAACTCAGGTGCTAGCAGTGAAAGCATGGAGTCTTAACCCCTGACTACCAGGGAATTCCCTAAGGCAAGATTTTAAGAAATAAAAATTAATGCAAATAAATCACTTTAAAAATAGGATCACTAACAGTGCCATGCCAAGTCATATTGGAGCCTAAGGCAAGATGTCAGTAACACTCATCTTTATTAAAAAATGCCTATTTTGTTTATCAGTTTTGGATTAATTTTTATTTAAAAAATATTTTAAAATATGATTCATCTTACTGAGTTGTTGAGCTTTCCTGGTAACTCAGGGGTGAAGAATCCACCTGGAATACAGGAGACTCAGGTTCTATCCCTGGGTTGGGAAGATCCCCTGGAGAAGGAAATGGCAACCCTCTCCAGTATTCTTGCCTGGAAAAACCCCATGAAAAAGAGGAGCCTGGTAGGCTATAGTCCATGAGGTCGCAAAGATTCGGACACAACTTAGTAACTAAACAGCAAATGCAGTTGTGTGTTTGTGGGGTTCTTTTGTGTCCTCTTATGTTCTGTTCCATAGTGAGTGCCCTCCTTGCCTTACCCTCATCGCAGCTCTTAATCTTCCTCACTATGTGCTTGTGTACTCTGTCATATCCGAGTCTCTGCGAGCCCATGGGCCATAGCCTGCCAGGCTCTTGTTCTCCAGGCAAGAATACTGGAGTGGGTTGCCATTTCTTTCTCTAGGGGATCTTCCCAACCCAGGAACTGAACCCACGACTCTTGCATCTCCTGTATTGGCAGGCAGGTTCTTTACCAGTTGAGCCACCAGGGATGAGTCCCAAACCCCCAAGATTCTGCCTGACACAGTAACAGTTAAGTAAGTACTTGCTAAATGAATGAAAGTTAAATAAGGGCTAAAGATATCCTCTTCTAAGAAACAAAACAACGGAGCTTCAAGATATTTTTATAGAGGAAAAGCATTTGGTGTATGACTTCTGATATCTCCATTTGAATTTTTTTGACATTTATGACAACTGTGGGCCTTTTACCATACAAATTCCTAAGTGTCCATTTGGGCTTTTCACTTGGAATTTGTTCCTTTAGTCAATACTTGTTTAATACCTACTTGGTACCACTGACAGGACATACCTGGGGGTTGGTGATGACATTTCTGCCCTCAGAAAGCATGCAGGCTAACTAGGGAGGCAGACAGCTGAACAAACAGGGATACAGTGTGGTGGGCATTGTGGTTTCAGCAGAATGCTGTGACATCTTACAGAGTTGTCAGGGAAGGTAGGAAGTCTCAACTCGAATAGGTTACAGGTCTTGATTTGCCTGAGTTGGTTCCAGTCTCCTCTGTTACAGATGGGATGACATCTGCTAATTATTATTGTGTGTTTTTAATCTCAAAAGCATCTGCGGTTATATGGTAAATTATTTATTGAAGGTAAATCATTGTAAATTATTTGGTAAATTGTTTGTTAAAGGACAAGGAACAGTAACTTGGTGTGGAGAAGGAAGGAAGTAAGAAGCAGTGCCAAGGCCCAAAGGTGAGGAAGTGCAGATTGCATTTTTAAAAACAAAGTACATTACTACAGTTAGATTGGGGAAGAAGAGCTGGAGGGTGGTGAGGAATAAAGCCGGAAAGGCTGATTAGAAAACTAACACTTTGCAACTTTTTCATCCAGGTGGTTGCCACCAAAGCCGTTGTCAAACCTGCATCCATGTATTTATTGAAAGATGATAATGGTTATGCGCGTCTCTGAAGGTTTTTATTAGGACAGATTTCATTTAAAAGTTTGAAATCAAACGGGCCACTTGTGACTTGCATTCCAAACTAATTAACTACTATCTTTCTGGGTACTTTCTGGTACATTAAGAAGAAAAACATTTAATGCAAGGATTAGTGAATCCGTGACTCAGTTAAGGACCAAAGAAGGACTATGTTACTGAAGTAGTGATTGGGTTGAAAAGTGTTGAGGGAATTTTCCAGTGTTGTGGTTCTTACACTGGAGTAAAATAAAGGGATGGATCAGGTGTTTGAACAGAAGATGAGAAAAAGTCATTTATGCCTTCATATTTATTTATTTCTCATTTAATGACCTAATATACTCTCATTTATATTCAGTGTTGTATAGTCTTTGAAGTTTGACACAGATATATACTGATACAGTAATTTATGTTATGCTAGGCTCTCCCAAATTTCTCTTCCCAGCCCTGATCTCTCTCCTGAACTTTAAGCTTGGACTTCCACTGCCCTTCTGAACTTGACACTTGCTGTGTAATAGACATCTCAGATTTAACGTGTGCAAAATTTTACTCCTGATCTACTGTTCAATATTATTATGTGTCCCTATATGCTATTATTTTAACTATATTATATAATTTAGCAAAAGTATTAAAAATGTCATGCAGTTATTTCTTTAAGTATTATGTTGACCCATATCTTGAAAGAAACAATAACTGTAAATGTTTCTCAAGCCAGAATGAAAGTATGATTTGGTTCTTGCAATCAGTATCTGGACCACATTCGTATATATTTCAATTTAAGAAGTCTAGCAGAGACCTAGGCTCCTGTATTTTGAAATTGCTGACCAGGTAATAGTCTCTACTGATTTAAGAACTGTTGTTAAAAGGAAGATGCCAAGTTTAAAAACAGGATAAAGCGAATGCTGCTGCTGCTGCTACTAAGTCACTTCAGTCGTGTCTGACTCTGTGCGACCCCAAAGACGGCAGCCCACCAGGCTCTCCCGTCCCTGGGATTCTCCAGGCAAGAACGCTGGAGTGGGTTGCCATTTCCTCTCCAATGTATGAAAGTGAAAAGCGAAAGTGAAGTCGCTCAGTCGTGTCCGACTCTTCACTACCCCATGGACTGCAGCCCACCAGGCTTCTCCGTCCATGGGATTTTCCAGGCAAGAGTACTGGAGTGGGGTGCCATTGAGAATGCTAGCAGACACTTTTTTTTTTTTACCTGTAATTGTATATCCGCTAGTAAACATGTCCGAATTATTTTGGTTCAGAGAAAGTTCAGGGATTTTTCTTATAAAGCATAAAACCTAGACAAAAAACTTCCAGCTAAAAACAAACCCCAGGTTAATTGAATTCCTTTGTATATGTTTGTTGCTAACGAGGTTTATTTTCACTACAGAGCATATCCCAGATCAACTTGTTTGAAATGATGATCATGGAGATACTCTAGCCCTCTGCTTAACTGCTCTACAAAGCATGTGGCTCAGAATAGCATAACAGTTTTATCTATAGCTTATGACACAAATACTTAATTTTGAAAGAAGTTGGTCTTGTCACAGAACAGTAAATAAAGCGAAAGTTTGAAACAGTATCCAGTAAACTGGAAATGTTGAAGAACCAGAATTATCCTATCCCTGACTTTTAGAAAAAGCTGTTGATACTAGGAATTTAATCTAGAAAGCAGTTGTTCAGTGGGTCAGTGCATGGGCAGCCCAGCAAGCCTAAGTCTTCAGTCTTGTTTCCAGAGCTCTTCCTGAACCACCCCCCTGCTTTCCTCACAGCCCCTCTCCTTAGGGGTGCTGGCTCCAGTTTCAGGCAGGCCAGACTGGAACTTTCCCAGAAGCAATGTACTCCTTTAGCCTTCAGTGATTTTGCATCAGTGTTCAGGTTTCTACCTGCCCTCCTTGTTCATCTTTAAGATTTAAACCGAGTATCAACTTTCCTGGCGAGTCTTCCCTAATCCCCCTCCCAGAGATGGGTGTTTTTCCTGTGTTTTCCACATGACAGGAAAATGTGCCTCTCATGGCAGTTCTGACCCACAGAGCTCGGCACACTAGTTTTTTTGTTGTTTGTTTTTATTGAAGTATAGTTGATTTATAGTGTTGTATTAGTCTCTGCTATAGAGCAAATTCAGATATATATATTCAGATATATAGAGAGAGCAAGATTCAGATATACATGTTCTTTCCCATTATGGTTTATCTCAGGATATTGAGTGTAGTTCTCTGTGCTGTACAATAGGACTGGATTGCTTTTGCATCCTTTATGTGATAGTTTACATCTGCTGATGCCCGGCTCCCAGTACCTTCCTCCCCAGCCCTCCTCCCCCTTGGCAACCACAAGTCTTTTCTCTGCCTGGGAGTCTATTTCTGTTCCATACATAAGTTCATGTGCCTTATATTTTGGATTCCACGTATAAGAAATACTACATGGCATTTGTCTTTCTCTTTCTGACTTAATTCACTTAGTGTGATAATCTCTAGGTCCATTCATGTTGCAAATGGCTTTATTTCATTCTTTTTTATGGCTGAGTAGTATTCCATTGTATATACACATCTTCTTTATCCATTCATCTGTGGATGGACATTTAGATTGTTGCCACTGAAAGACACACTATTTCTTACTAATCTCCTAGCTAAAGAAGTAGTGGGTACAAAGCAGGAAAATATAATACAATTTGGAAATATTTGTTGTATCCCCACTGGAAAATGAAATGAATTTTCAGTTTGTAGTTAACTAGAAGATTGTGTTCTCAAAATCAACTTTTAAAAGGTAGGCTGTTTTCTAAGCATTTTAGCTAATGGAAATTTTATGGTTAATGCTGAAAGTCTGGACAGATTGTGTCAGAAAAAAATGTTTACAATTAGTACACATTGGAAAAGAGTGTGGAGAAGGAAGAGAGCGAGAAGCAAGAAGAGACTAACTTCACTAACTCAACAAACTATAATTACTTAACATATGCTGGGCTTTGGGAACACAAAAAATAATTTTGGAGGTTTCCCACACACAGAGTTTCATTGATATTCCCAACTTAATGGTGGAAGGAGTTCCAAAAAAGGTTCATATGATTTAATAAATATCTTTCTATCAAAATTTAATCCACTGGGATGTCCCTCAGAGCTGGACAAGATGAATTTGCTTTTGCGTCCATGTGATTGAAGAAGATTTTTTCCGTTAGTACACCTGCCAATGTGTTCAATTTGCATTAACAAAGCAGTTTACTTACTTGACATGATTTTGCTTATTTCATACAGGGTCTGAGTTACTGGGAGCCTTCATAAATGTTTGATAAATATGTAAATGAATGAACAAGCAGTATAGTACTTCCACTTTGAAAGAATTTGTCTGATTAAGTCTAAATGGGTCACTGACTTTGTCATCTGTTTGTAGATTTGATATCACAGGAGGACATTTATGAAATTGAAATTGAGTGGTTTAGTTGCCGATCTTGTGTAACAAGAAAATCTTTGAAGGAATATATTGTCTGTAAATTAATTTTTCTGCTTCTTAAAATGTTTTTCTTTCTCTAGATTTTACTGCCAATTATTTCTAATAAGAACAACCATACATCCTGGTCATGCTTTATTTCACAAGACATGGAACATCATATAGAAGTCATGAAAAGTAAAATGCATATTTTTAGGGGCAAAATGTTGAGAAGAACTCTTCTACCAATTCCCACTATTGCAGGAAACATTGACCTGGATCGGAAATATTCAGAGACCAAGTACGTAATGATACAGTTTACACAAGATGTCAAAATGGAGAGCTGATATACCTACTTAATATCACACCCCCATAACACCCCCATGTTAGCAATATAGAAATTTTATTGTAATGACAGCATATTTTAAAAAATAAAAAAAAAGTTATTAAAATACTAAGTCCTGTCCTTAGATGAAATGATTCATTTTTGTATTATATTATTAATCATTTCAGTGTTTGCAGACTGGAGCCAAATGAAAGGAAAATACTCCATGCGATTGAATCAGTGGTTATTAAATGGTCACATCAAATCCAAGAAATCGTAGAGAAAGATTCAGTGCAGGCTTTGCTAAATGGTCTTCACGCAAATCCTCAAACTGAACTGGATTTCTGGAAGATGAGAAAAGAGAACCTGTCATGCATTTATGATCAAGTAAGTAGAGAGCCCTAGAAATTGCTTGTCAATTGAATTAGCAAAGTCACTTGTTGAATTTGGTGCCCCAAAGCAGTGATTTCCAATAACTTTAAAGATTTAACACACTGTCTTTGAATGACTTACTCAATTCTTACTGCAAAATTCTCTATAGTATGGGTATTAAAGGTGAATTTAATTAATGGGTATTAAAGGTGAATTTGCCTTTTTGAAAATATTTTGACAGCATGTGAGTAATTAGAAGCACTTTGTGGCCTAGGAAGTGTAGTTCCCAAGGGAAATGTTGAAGATTTTTATGATTTAATTAATCTAGTTGATATAATTGATTTGGAAAAGGAGTAGGCTTTGCTTAGTGGAGAGATGCAACTTTGGAAGAACTAACTGGTTCCTCTGCTAATGTTTGCCTTAGAAGTTATTCAATTTAATGTTCTAAAAACTAAGACATTCATTCACTTGTTCATCTATCTCTTAGAGATTTTTCTGAAACAGATTTTATATGAAAGCTTATTATCTTACCTATATAATAAAATGTAAAACAGGTTTTTAAAAAAGTCAAATAAAGACCTATAAATGTAAAATAAAAAACAAGCTTAAGGAAAAAATGTTAATTTTAAAAATTATTTTCAACTTGAAACCAGGTGTGTCTTTGAGTATTAAATACTGTGTGTATTGTGCATTAATGGAATATAATTTAAATTTTTTTGCAGAATGCATTTATTTAGTCATTAATCTAGGTTATATATATATTTCAATTTAGCTTCAGACTCCTATTGTCCTCAAAATGGTTAAGATCCTGAAAAATAAGCAAAGCAGCTATTTTCCAACATTGAAGAACATTTTCATGGCTGTGAAAAATGGTAAGACTCGTGTTCCTTGGCCTGGATCAGTGGTCCCTCCTGGTCTGACGCCTGCCTGTTTGCTCAGCCTCCTTCTACCCTTAGTATGTTCTTGAAATGATTGCACTTGACTCTTCTAATGGTGAATCCATCTTAATCATCTACAATTTATTCTTCAGCTATTAGGAAACCATTTAAGTACTTACTAAAGAGGATCTAGAGTGAACTTTCAGTGAGAGTGCCTGTGTGGAGGGAAAAGGCTTTTGGTATTTATCAGGAAGTCATTGAATGCCCAGCATGGAGATTTTCTAATCAACAGTTGGGCTGCAATTAGTCCAGTTATTCCCCAGTAGAATCTTGGAATTTGCTTAAGTTCCACCATTTATTTAACTCCTAAGAATGTAAAATCATCATTGAAGATTTAACACACGGAGAAGAGGGTTTGTTTGTTGAGTTTCCAACAGATAAAGCATGCACATTGTTTGAAGCCAGAAATTATAAGATGGTACTTATAATTTAAAATATAAAAGTGCAAATTCTCCTTATCTTTTCAGTACCCAGTTTCAGTCTCAACTCCTTCAGTTACCAGGAGTAACCCCGTCCATAGTTTTTTGATTTCTGTCCATGTTTCTTTAGGCATGTGTAAGCAAATATGGATATGATCCATGATTCTAAAGTTTTAAATGATAAAATTGTAAGATAGCATGGCCCAGTAGCTGGTTGTTTTGTTTTTTTTTTGGCTATGTGCACAGCTTGTGGGATGTTAGTTCCCAGACCAGAGACTGAACCCGGACCCCCGGCAGTGAAAGCACAGAGTCCTAACCTCCAGACCACCAGGGAACTCCTGTTTTTGTTTCTGACATTAGAAAATTATTTTTTAATTTTTAATGTGTGATACATGGAAGGTTAGAAAATACTTAAAATTTACTTTGAGAAAGTTATGCTAACTCTTTAGACTTCTCTCCATAAACTGTTGTCTTAAGGCCTCTCTTTCAAACAGAGGGAATTAGATCTGAGTTTCTGCCCCAGATCCACTGAGTACATCTTTTTGCTGAGTCTCTGGTTTCCATTGGCCAACTTGGTACATCAAAACTTTGCAAATTGTTACAAAGATTGAAACACTGTTTTGCAACCTTGTCACCAGTGACACTTTGGGCGGGATAATTCTTGGTTGTGGGAAACCGCCCTATGCATTGCAGCATATTTAGCAGCATTGCTGGAGTCTACCCACTACCCCCATGCCCATTACAAAAAACTTAAGACATTGCTAGATGACCCTCAGTGGGGAAGACCTCCCGCGGCTGAGAACCACTGAACTGAAGATTTAATATATAGTATACAAAGTACCAGGCTTCCCTGGTGGCTCAGTGGTAAAGTGTCCGCCTGCCAATGCAGGAAATGCAGGCGACATGGGTTCAATTCCTGGGTTGGGAAAATCTCCCGGGAAAGGATATGGCAATCCAGGATTCCTGCCTGGGAAATCCCATGGACAGAGGAGCCTGGGTGGGCTACAGTCCATTGGGCCGCTAAAGAGTCTGACATGACTTAGCAACTAAACAACAAGTACAAAGTACTAGGCACACAGTAAGTATACCCTCTACAAATAGAAGCTGCTTGTGTTTTTTTCTGTTAGTAAGATTTAACATTTTCTTTGGATACAAGGTCTGCAGGAATAAATCCCAGGGATCCCTAGAGCCTTATGAGCATACAGCCTAGAGATTCAGGGGGAAAAACACTTTGAGTAGAGCAAGTGGCCCAAAGCCATTGTTTGTTAGTTAGAAGGCCCTCAAAGATTTACTGGAGGCTCTGTAAAGTCACTAGATACGCTTATCACATTTTAAGGGCACTTTACCTATTACATGCAGTTATTTGATTTTGAAATTAATATTGAAAACACACTCATTTCAGAACATGAGTGCATCTGGGATAAAAATGGTTCCTGGACCCTCTCTTTCTTCCCAGGTCTTTATTATTAAGTGGACAGATATATGAGTTACTTGTCAAGTAGAGTACTCTGGGTAGGTAGATATCTGATTCCAACAGCCAAAAAAAAAAAAAGTGTAGCAGGTTATTTTGTTTTTAATCTCTAACAGGAGTATTTTGGGATACACAGGAAAATAAGAATTTAGTTTCGTTCATATCCTGCTCTCATAGGAGATGCCTTTCAGTTAAGCAAAAGTATTTGTAGCCTCAGCAGTAAAATGGAGTCTGAAGGAAATCTATTTAGGGCCATCAAAAGGGCCAGTTTTAAGGGAAAATTTGAATTAGATGAAGCAGTAATTAGTAATAGTTAACTATTTAAATTTTTTTCATATAGCTTTAAAAAATATACCTTATTCTTACCATGCTTAACAAATTTTAAAAGTTTCTTTATTTTTAATTGAAGGATAATTGCTTTACAGTGTTGTGTTGGTTTCTACCAAGCATCAATATGATATGCTTAACAATTTTTAAACTTGAGGTAAAATTCACATAACATAAAATTTTAAAGAGGGCACTTCAGTGGCATTTAGTGTATTCACAGTATCCTGTAACTATTGCCTCCGTCTGTGTCCAAAATATTTTCATCACCCATGCTTAAAAATTTCAATAGTTATATTTTGAATAATGTAGTAGAAAATTTTTCAGTCATTGTATAAGTTACTCTCCTAGGATAGAAGAATGAAACAATACATGATTAAATTGTGCTGGTAGCAAGTACCTAAGAGGACTTAACATTCTGCTGATGAAGCTTGTGAGTCTTCAGTCACAATTTACTTGTGCTGTAAGGGTGAATATGGCCGGGCTCTTCTGAAGGATTCTTAAAGCCAGACAATATGTGAAGCTTTTCCTAACCTGTCATGTGTCAATTGTAGGATAAATAATCTAAAAAGAGGCAACATTTAAGTATAACCATGTTGTTAAGTATAACCAAAACAAAACAACATGGTTATACTTAAATGTTGCCTCTCTTTAAATCTTTCTTCAGAGATTTAACTTGTGAAGTGAATTTAGATAGAAGAGACTGCCTCACGGTAATGGTGGTTTCCTTTCAGCTCTGCTCGAAGCCCAAGATGTGGAACTTTACCTGAGACCTCTGAGGAGACACATTCAGTGTCTGCAGGAGACGGAATTCCCACAGACCGGTGTATTAATTACCCCGTTATTTCATACCATCTGTCTGATCTGGAGTCATTCCAAGTTTTATAATACCCCTGCTCGGGTTATAATTTTATTGCAAGAGTTTTGTAATCTCTTCATTGACCAGGTATGTAGCATGAAAAAATAGAGTCAGTGAGAATTATTGCCATGTGGTAGGTTTTACTGGGGTTTCTCTGGTAGCTCAGCAGTAAAGAATCTGCCTGCAATGCGGGAGACCCGGATTTGATCCTTGGGTTGGGAAGATCCCCTGGAGAAGGGAATGGCAACCCACTCCAGTGTTCTTACCTGGAGAATTCCATGGACAGAGGAGCCTGACGGGCTATAGTCCATGGGGTTACAAAGAGTGCAGCACAACTGAACAAAACTATTGCTTTCACTTTTCAAGTTTTATTAAATGAGGAATGAATACATCCAGTTAGAGATCACTTTATCCCTCTTTTTTTCAGAGAGGACTTTTATGGTAACAAAGGCCAGGTGATCTTCTATCCTAAATGGCAAACGAGCACTAGAATTAACTTAAATGCAATCACAGGACAGGGTGTTACTGGATTCTGTTTAATACCCCACTTTTCTTCAGAGATTTAAGGTAGCTTCTAATACAAGGCACACATGTGTAGTTACTTTCTTTGTATCTTTCCTTTTGGTTTCCTTGGAAACGCAGGCTGAGGGAAGACTTTCAGAAAGTAAAGAACCGGGTAGAAGCAAGAATGATCCTCAAAAAATAGTAGTCGAATGAAAAAAATAGTAGTTGAATTAAAAAAATAGTTGAATTAAAAAAAAATTTCAATTCATGGGTGATCTTTAAAAATCTCTTGCTTATAATTGTTTCTCTACTCTTTACTTACATTACAAAGTACTTTAAAAAATTAGTTTGCTTCCTCATCCAGTGGAAAGTTTTAATTCCTCTTGTGTCCATAATATCAGAGGGCATTTCATAATTTCAGAGCTAAAAGATACTAGAAGGGCGTATCATCTAGTGATTCTCTAAGGGTGCGTGTGTCTGTGTGTGTGTGTGTGTGTAAGCCTGCTTGAGTTGCTATAACAGAGTTCCACAGGTTGGGTGGCTTTATTTTCAGAAATTGCTTTCTCACAGTTCTGGAGGCTGGGAGACCAGTCTAGGTTCCTGTATTGGTGTATTCTGGCCAGTGTTCTTTCTGGCTTGCAGATAGCTGCCTTCTCTCTGTGCCCTCACGTGGTAGAGAGATAGATTTTCCTCCTCCTCTTACAAAACCACAGTTCTATCAGATCGGGGTCCACCCTCCTGTCCTCATTTAACCTGAATTACCTGCTAAAGACTCCATCTCTGGGTAGTCACATTGGTGGTTAGGGCTCCAACACAGGCAGTGTTTCAGAGGATATGGCACAGTTCAGTCCATAGCAGGGTCTATATCAGGGTGTGGGTCTGAACCCCTAAGAAGTTTTTGTAAAATGGATGCCAGAGAATCAGAATCTGTGCATGTGGCTTAGCCTTTGTGTTGCTAAGACCGCCTCTTAACGAGAGTCGCATCACTTCTACCTGTAACTGGCAAATTGGAACAGAAAGAAGGGCGAAGTTGACATTAACTGGAAAGTCTCAGTGTGCAGAGACTTGAGGATAGGCATTCTCCAGGAGAACCAGATGATAATTTCAAAACTCCACTTTGCTCATGTGTGTTTGATTGATTTGATTCTTAGCCTCTCATCACATGTAAATAAGGTGGCTTTTGGTTGCACTAGAGGGATATTCTGCCACCAGAACTTCCCTGGAAAGAGACTGACTTTGTTTTTAGTTCTGGACCGATGGGTTTTATGATGGACAGGGAATCCTGGCGTGTTGCAGTCCACGGGGTCGCAAAGAGTCGGACATGACTGAGCTACTGAACTGAAAGCATTTTATTTTCTCTCCTGGAGCAATTCTGTGGCTAGGAAGATAGGATATTTTAGACAGATCTGGATCACTATCTCAGGGAAGGGTGGACAACTATGACTGACCTAAATCCCCAATCTAGTCTAATGCTTCTCACCTCATGACTCATATTGAAAATTAAAAAATTTTATTGCACAGTGGGGTAAATTGGAGGAAATTGGGAACCCTGAAAATCTGCTCATAGTCGAGGCAAGCAGCCCAGAGCTTCTGCTGCCCCAGGCCGCAGCACTTTGCTGTCCTAAGCATTCAAGAGAAGAATGTTGTAGGAGAAGCTGGCTGAGGAACTGGGTTCCATTCCAATCCCTGATACTTTTTCAGATGAATTAACTGAAACTTGAAAGATATCATTTGCTCAATTTCCTTGAGAATTTAGGGGGACAAATTAAAGTACAGGTCTTCTGACCCGCAGTTTAGAGTTTGGGGAGTATAAGATTGACGTAGGTGTGTGGGTGTGTGTGTTCTTCTCTCTGCTTCTGACGAGACAGAATATATGCAAAGTGCTTTGGACTCAGACCAACCAAGATGGTTGAGGAGAATTTTAGAGGAGAAGGGAATGCTACCCATTCCAGTTTTCTTGCCTGGAGAATTCAGGGACAGCGGAGCCTGGCAGGCTATAGTCCATGGGGTCGCAGGAGGGTCAGACATGACTGAGCACACAGTGGAGTTAAATCACTTTTTTGAGCCTCAGTTTCTGCCCTTGTAAGTGCCTAGTTCATGGGGTGTTGTAAGGATCAAAGGAGAGAACCTAAATGAAATGCTCAGTGCAACATTTAATAGAAACCAGTAAAAGTTCCAAACTGTTGACTTACAAACTAGTTGCAGCTCTTGATTGGAGATAACGGATCAGTTCCTTGCTGTATTTTACTGTCTCCTCTGGCTTCATTCTATTTCTGTTTCTCTGTTGTGCAAACTCAGTTTTGCCCTTTTGTTAAGTGAGCGCACTGGGCCCTAATGGACATATCTCACGTGAAAGGCTTTGAATCCCTACTGCGGTTTTAACAACTGTGACCACAGCTTCTCCCACACCCCTTTTAAGAATCCTCATCTCATTTTGAGAATGATCTAAACTTTTACTGCAAAGCCCTGTTAGTGTAGAAAGCTCAAAGATTGTCATTCATTTTTATAGATGGCTTGCGAAGAGTCCTGGTTACCTGCAAGCCTATAAACCTATTATCCCTGGCCCCTGGTCAGTGTCCATGGTCAAAGTTTGCCAAACTCCTGAGGAAATAACCTTGCTTCCCTTGTTCCTTAGCTACTATTCCTGGCTTATGTCCAAAGGTTTAGTTGACCCAATTTCTTAGATTCTCCAAGTAGACTTTGTAGTAAATCTGTCCTAACACGGAAGGAATCAAAAATGGGCAATGAGTAAACTTTCATACCTGGGTTCTCTGAAGAGCTAAACTCTGCAACACCCATCACCACCTCCAATTGCTTGTTGTCCAGTTGATTTGTAATGCCTTTTTAATGCACAGTGTCTATGTGCATGGCCAGTTAGCCATGTGCGACTTTTTGCAACCCCATGGACTGTAGCCCACTGGGCTCCTCTATCCGCGAGATTTCCCAGGCGAGAATACTGGAATGAGTTGCCATTTTCTCCACCAGGGGATCCTCCCAACCCAGGAGTCAAACCTGTGTCTCCTGTGTCTCTCACATTGGCAGGTGGATTCTTTACGACTGCACCACCTGGAAAGCCCCAGCATGAACTGTATAGTTTCTTTTATTTGCCAGAATTCTTCTAAGCCCTTTACAAAAATCTATGAATTTCATCTTCTAGCGGTACTATGATATAGGTACTATTTATTAGTAGATCCAGCTTATATTAAAAAAAAAAAAGACACCCAAAGTCCAGAAAGGATAAATAGCATGCCCAAGGTCATCCAGCTTGTAAGAAAGAGCTTTTACCCATTATGTTATGCTCCATAGTTTAAAATAAGTTTTTATTTCTAATTACCATGTAATGTGTGGTACACTAGTGATATCTCTAAAATATGGGGCCGTGACCCAGGCCACCTGTTCAAGCGCCCTGGTCTGGTCAGAGACCCAGCTTGTCTGGGGGTAACTGACCTCCCGCTGTCCCCACCTAGGGCAGCCAGGCCTGGTCACGGCGGGTCTGACTGAGCCCTCTTCCCATGGATGTTGTGAGGCAGTACAAACCAGGCTTCACAAAGCTCATACCTATTATGTGTAGTGACTTTTGAGGAGATTTTGACATCTGGATTTTATCTGTTCATTTTATGTATTTATTTTGCATTTGTAGTACTCTTGCCTAGAAAATCCCATGGACGGAGGAGCCTGGTGGGCTACAGTCCATGGGGTCACCAAGAATTGGACATGACTGAGTGACTTCACTTTCACTTTTCACTCTCATGCATTGGAGAAGGAAAGGCAACCCACTCCAGTTTCTTGCCTGGAGAATCCCAGGGACAGAGGAGCTTGGTAGGCTGCCGTCTCTGGGGTTGCACAGAGTTGGACATGACTGAAGCGACTTAGCAGCAGCAGCAGTGATATCTGTAAAATATTGTATGCCATTTATAATAATGGAAGTAGTCCTATAATTCCATCCCGCTCAAATTCAGCATTAAAATAATTTTCCTTCCTCTAAAACTTATTAATACATTTTATCATATAATTTTTCTTAACTATCTTCTTGAAAAGTTAATTTATTTTTATTGGATATGTAGATTGCTTCCAGCTACTTGTATTATAAACAGTATGTAGGCAACAACTTTATACAAAAATCCTTTTTCCTTAACTTGGATAATCAGCTTAATATAAATTCCTGATACTGATTAAGAGGTATGATCTTTTCATGACTCTTAAACAATATTTGATATATACAAATTATTTTAAAAGGTTTATGTTAAGTGCATTGCTATTATTATGTGTAACAAGTTTTACTGTAATTCACCAGCTTTTAGCATTACCATTTTTTAAAATTTTGCTATGATTTGTGGGTATGGAATAGAACTATACCATGTTCTTTTAATTTTACACTTTGCACAGTTTGTGTAGTTACACATTTTATGTGTCTTTTATAATTTCCTTACGTAGTTTTTACATACTTTGTTTCTGTGAATCTATAGACTTTAGTGTGTTTATGAAACATTGGAACCCTTGAACCCTTAGCTTATTATCAGAAGTCATAAGCTGGCATTCTGTTGACTGTGTTTGGCCAATGGATCAATGCAGTGTTTTTATTTTGCATAGTATTTTGGAATTTTTTTTTATTAAAAATGTTGCTAATGCTTAAATTAATTAGGTCTTATTTAAATTCCAGCATCTCTAGCCTCCACTGAAAAGTCAGGTCTTGCTACGTTGGTTCTTCCATCCCCATTGACACAGTCAGCTGCTAGAGCCTCAGCTACCGCCTTTAGATGGGCCACGTGCTGTGCAGGTGACCTTGGTCTCCACCATCCCACTGTTGTTCCTGATCTGCTTCACTCATTTTCCTTGTCTGCCTGATCTTTCTAGGCATTCCAGGCACGGTCAGAAATCCTTTGTTACTTTAAAAGCAAATGTGTTTCTCTTCACTTGTTTTCTAACAGTGGCTGTTAACATAGTCATTTAGGCCAGGCATATAAAAGGCATCATCTGACCACCTTGGATAATGGCACACTTTGGATAATGGCACAGTAATGGTGTCTTATTTTAGTGCCTTGCTTTTCTTCCATGGTTACCAAACTCTGCTCCCTGTTCATTGTGAGTCATTACCACTCTAGGCCCTCCACTCTGTTCTGCAGCTTGCTTAGTGTCTCTCTCGGGGATATTCTTATTCACAAGATCCTAGATGACAAAGAGTTTAAGTCTGCAAGGTTGAGCTTGGAAAAGGGATGGTAGAATTAAGCAAGAGTCCATAAAATCACGTAAATAAGATGAAAAAGCTGGGAGACAGGCATCAAACTAATACAACATTGTAAAGCAACAATACTCCAATGTAAAATAAAAATTAAATTTAAAAAATGCTATCATTGATAAATTCATTAATTGATTGGCTTATTGATAAACTGGTTAGTCATTTTTTATTTTATAAGGCTTTGGACATGGGACCTGCTGCTGCTGCTGCATTGCTTCAGTCGTGTCCGACTCTGTGCGACCCCATAGATGGCAGCCCACCAGGCTCCCCCGTCCCTGGGATTCTCCAGGCACGAACACTGGAGTGGGCGCCATTTCCTTCTCCAGTGCACGAAAGTGAAACGTGAAAGTGAAGTCGCTCAGTCGTGGCCGACTCTTAATGACCCCATGGACTGCAGCCTACTAGGCTTCTCCATCCATGGGATTTTCCAGGCAAGAGTACTGGAGTGGGGTGCCATTGCCTTCTCTGATGGAATCCCTAATCCATACCAATGTGAAGACTCTTAAAAACTCAAATTACTGAGGGATTCCTGGGAGTTCTTCCTCTTGTGTATGAAATTTAGCAACCTTTAGGGAGAGGTTAATTTTCTATCCAGCCTGAGTGAGAAATGAGTATAGATTGGGAATCTAGCCAGAGTTGAAGGAGTTAGTCAGTAGGCATTTTAGACACCAGGTGAATGATATTCTTACTACTTTACACATTTATGTCTCAGAGTCTATATTACTGGTAAAACTGTAGCCACTGCATGTAAAACTGTAGCCATTTATGGGAGAAGGAGGATAATACGTTTGCATTTAGAAATCATTCCTTCAACTGACTGTGTTTATTCCTTCAAATGACTGTGTTTATCATTCCTTCAAATGACTGCTTTTATTACATTCTCTACTGAGATCTGTTACAGCTTTCTAAACAATTGTAGAATTAAAGGCATGCAATTTTACCTTTAATTTATATGCGGTGAAGATGCATCAGGATTAGAATTTACAGGTTCTTGAGGTCCCTAAGCACGGAAATTTTGAAGATTCATAACAAATAGGGGAAAGGGAAGAACTGAATAATGGTACTATGAGAACTGCTACATGAATCTGATGGTTTCTCTTTAATCATTCTCACCTTTGCATTTCAACTATTCAAAATCAGTTCAAATTGCTTATCTTAGCTAGATTTTATGTCTTGTAATGAGCTCCCAGAAGAGAAGTTTGTTAACCTAAAAGAATTGCCAGTGGTATAATCACCTCTTGTCAGCTCTTCCTCACCTTTGCAAGTGACCCTGTGCTGCCAGGTAACATGACCATATTTTTAAAATACATGATCTCATAGGTTTCCCCTCCTAGCCACTACATTTCCTTATATGAAAAAAAAATTGTACAAAGTATTTGCTGCCTCAAATAGCCATGCAAATTCTGATTACACATTGTTTTATCTTTGAAGCTTAGCAAAAACAGTCATGGTTGCATGTTTGATTCCAGTAATTATAGCATCTTCTGTAGATTTCTTTAATGTATACATGTATGTCATTAAAAACCTAGTTACCTGAATTTCTAGAATTTGTGTCTTCTGTTTCACAGCATCACTGGCCCAGTTCTAGACATTGTTATTTGAAAATCCCTGGTGGCTCAGAGGGTAAAGCGTCTGCCTGCAACGCAGGAGAACCAGGTTTGATCCCTGGGTTGGGAAGATCCCCTGGAGAACGAAATGGCAACCCACTCCAGTATTCTTGCCTGGGAAATCCCATAGAGGAGACTGGTAGGCTACAGCCCATGGGGTCGCAAAGAGTTGGACACGACTGCGCGATTTCACTTTACTCACTGAAAAATAAAACATTTCATTGAAATGGATATTTTCAGGAAAACTATTAAACATATTTTCTTATCATTCTTTCTTTGATTTCCAGGCAGTAGCTTACCTTTCACCTGAAGATCTCTTGAAAGGGGAAATTGAAGACTGTCTGGAAAAGGTTCAAGTGACCATTAACATCTTAAAGACTTTCAAAAATTGTTTCTTCAACTATAGAAGAGGATTGACAAGCTATTTTATGGGAAATAAGGAACTGAAACCATGGGATTTCCAGTCTTACCTGGTGTTTCATAGATTTGACAAATTTCTTGATCGTTTCATGAAAATAGAGGTAATTGCTTATTGGCTTCTAATTGATTTATATTGTAGGTTAATTCAAAAGCCCTATATCTTTTAATATGATTCAGGGAACAGATTATTTATTCTATCTGAGTAGGAGGTGAGAAGTTTGCTTCCTTGGTGATTTTCATGAGGAGCTTACAAGGCCCGTGCTGTCAAGATACAGTAAAAGTTTTAGTTACAGAGCTTTGGTTTCTTTTTTCAAAACTTCATTAATCTTTAGGTATCAGTGACCTTTGTGATCCTTGTGATCAAACCAATCAATCCTAAAGGAAATAAGTCAATATTCATTGGAAGGACTGATGCTGAAGATGAAACTCCAATACTTTGGCCACCTGATGCGAAGAATTGACTCATTGGAAAAGCCCCTGATGCTGGGAAAGTTTCAAGGCAGGAAGAGAAGGGGATAACAGGGAATGAGATGGTTGGATGGCATCACCAACTCAATGGATATGAGTCTGAGCAAACTCCGGGAGTTGGTGATGGACAGGGAAGCCTGGCGAGTTGCAGTCCATGTGGTCACAAAGTCAGACACAACTGAGCGATTGATCTGAATTGAATTGACCCTTGCCCTACAACATACTAAGTTCCTAGAAGACAGTTGTAAATTGGGAAGCTATAAAATAATCCCTTTTTCCCTTTAACATGTTTGATGTTTTTATTGAGATTCCATACCTGAAAACCCATTTGATCATCTAAATATTATGGTAACTTTTAGTATATAAATATATATGCTCTACTGTTGAAATATTAAAGCTATCCATGAAAATAGGTGAAAAGAATGTGAAAACATGTGCTGTGTATAAATGTTTTAAATACCAAAAAGTCAAACATTGAATGAATTGCTGTGTGCCAAGTCACTTCAGTTGTGTCCTACTCTTTCCGACTGTATGGACTGTAGGGTCCATAGGCTCCTCTGTCCGTGGATTCTCCAGGCAAGAATATTGGAGTAGGTTGCCATGCCATTCTCCAGAGGATCTTCTGGACCCAGGGATTGAACCAGGGTGACTTAGTCTTCTGCATTCGCAGGAGCTTCTTTCCTACTAGCACCACCTGGGAAGCCATTGAACAAATGCATACGTGTAAACACATTTAAACACCAGTTTCTATGGAGTCAACTGGCTACGATTTTTTTTTTTTCAAGTTTTGAACTGCCTTCTTTATGAAACTCTTTCTAGCAAGTTTGGGCTTTTTTGTTGTTAGATTTGTCAAATTTCATTCAAAATCACTGTTTTATGTCTTGAAAATTCTCATCATTTAAGCAGCCCAGATGCCTTTTAATTTTTGGCTGCACCATGCAGTGTGTGGGATCTTAGTTCCCTGACCAGGGATTGAACCCATGCCCTCTGCACTGGGTGCACAGAGTCTTAACCCCTGAACCGCCAGAGAAGTCCTACTGAATGACTCTTAAAGTCTGAGTGCCCAATGCATAACACTGGGGAACTTGCACCACGCTTCCTTAACAGCCCATTCACCATAGTGTTGCTGGATCATGCCTGGGCATCTGACTTAGGATCAGAAGGATGTGAAATGAGACAGTTAAATGTTTAGCTGTGGTTAAGTTAGATGTCACCTATACTGCTCAATAATTTTCAGTCCATGTGAAAATGGGAGTATAATTTTAAAGGTAGGCAGTTACTTTGTTGATTTAAATCATAATAACATTTTCCATCATGTAAATGTCTATTGACTCACCAATTTTGAATGCTGGAAAATTTCTTTGAATCTTTAAAATGTTCTTTTCCTACTCAAGAGGGTGGAAAGATCTTTACTGTGTTTTTCCAAAGGATATATTTGTCACCATATTGGAATTTGAAAAGCTGGAAAGGCTTGAATTTGGTGGTACCAAGGGAGCAATTTTAAATGGACAGATCTATGAGATGAGTGAAGAATTTATGAAACACTGGAAGATTTTTAAACAGCGCACGTATGACCCATCTGATTACAATAACATGGTAATGTTGTAGCTTTGTGTTTTCATTTCATAGATCTTACTTTAAAGCTGGGAAGGACAGTAGGTCACAGTGATAATAGGTTCTCTCCAGTCCAAACTCTCTCGGATGAAAGGCAAAATGGCTTGCCTGGATTCTCTCATCTATTTCATGATAAATCAGGGATTAGACTTAGGCCTTTGCATTTTCAGTTGGGAATATTTTAAACTATTTCTAATAATGCAACAGTGGACCTCCATCTGGATTTGTTTCTTGTTGATGTGTATTGAAAACTTACCATATTAACTCATCTTGATCTGATTATCTGGTGTCTGTGTAACTGGCATGTTTTATTTTAATCTTTTCTTGAACCATTAAGTATATTTTTCCTCTACTTGAATATTTAGTTTCACCTCATTTGTTGCATATATTATTAACATTGTGTAGTCTCCTTTTTATTATTCTTAAGAAATAATTGTTAATTTCATATTACTAATCTCAGGGAAAAGAGGGAAGCTTTTCAGGTTTCAGCTGCTTCTGTTTTCTGTTACTGACAGCAGGTTAGGGGCCAGGAGTTCCCTGTGAACGTCCCTGCATCTCTGGGATAAAGATAGCCTCATTTTAGTGCTTTGCCGTGATAGTGAAGCCCAGGTACCAAAACCAAAAAGTAACGATTAGCTCTCACCCTCATTGTTTTTTGTGGAATGTGAATTTATTCACTATTATGTTTATATTTGGTCAAATCATTGACTCTTTGAAATGTACAAGTACAGTGTGTTAGCTTTGTAAGAAGATGGTCTGCAAAGTGAATCCCTCTGAACTGTTGACAGCTTTTGGGAAGTGGAGTTAATAGTAAGAATGAATAGCCATTGTGTGTCCTGCTGATTTGTGGAAAAGTAAGAGAAACCCAGATCTGTGGTAATGAATAACCTGAGCTCTTCCCAGAGCCTGGTAAGATGCCTGGCACGTGGCAGGCATTCAGGGAATGTGGACAGAATGGGACTCTTGGGGGGGCTTGGTTTAGCTCTTCTGAGCAACTGAGCAGTGGAGTGTGAGATCCATGGTGTGCAAACCCTCAGGTGCCTTCGAGTTGCAGGAGGGTCTTGATTTACTCATGATTACAAATCCTGGTAGGTTTTCAGCATGCCATTAATATATATACAAATACATATTTTATATATATTTCAGATATATATATCTGCCTGGTATTTGTATTTAGTATTTTGAAGCCCTGTTTATTTTGTAATTGAAAAGGGCGAGGCTTACCTCTGATCTCCAAAGGTTGGAGACATCTATATAGCCTTCCCTTGAAGTTCCTTTTCAACCTCTTGTCTGAATATCTTGACTTTGTTTATTCCATGAAATCAAAATGTGAATTAACTAAAAGTTCAGTTAATTGGTGTGCTTATGTCAAAGATGACCCTTCTTTTTGTTTAATGTGTCTTGGTTATCAGTGTTGCCTCAGAATATTCGAATGATTATTTATTTTGGCTTGACTAAGCTGTTCATTTCTTGAACAGCTGAGTTCATTGTGTTCTGGTTTTGATGATGAAGTGTCGCTCAGTCGTGTCCAACTCTTTGCCCGACCCCATGGACTGTAGCCCACCAGGCTCCTCTGTCCATGGGATTTTCCAGGCAAGAGTTCTGGAGTGGGTTACTATTGCCTTCTCCAGGAGATCTTCCCGACCCAGGGATCTAACGCATGTCTCCCGCATTGTATGCAGATGCTTTACTGTCTGAGCCACCAGGGAAGTCACTGAAATTTGATAATGAAATCAGTTGGTAATTTTTAGGAGACAATACTGTAGCCAACAAACTGCCTCCAAACTCATATATTCATAGTGCTGTATTCCTTGACACATGCCCCGCCCATGCCTTCCTCTCCCGCTGCGCATACCGCTGTGTTCCCTGATGCCCATCGAGCAGTGCGGATGCAGCAGTCCTGTGTGTCATGTCAGCCTTCCTGCCCTTTGGTGTAGAAATGGCTTACATATGTTCCAGTAAATTAAAGAAACAGTGACTGCTAGTTTGTGTTTAGAAATGCTGTTACTGATTTCTCTCTCTTCATTAATCTCAAGCCTATCAGGCAGGCTTTGAGCCTTTATTTATCAGAAGTTCTGCCACTGTGGTCTGTTTACAGAAGAGGGGGGCCTCAGGTGTGTCCATTAACGTGTCCTTGGGTTTCTGAATTATTAATACTGAATACAAAGGTCACTTTAGGTATCTGCTTTGATTTCTTCCTATGGGACTATTTGAGATGTAGGCAATTATGGGGAGAGACTTGCTTTCTTAATTAATTGAAACATGAAATATTGTAGATGTTTAAGGTATATAACATGCTAATTTGAAATATTTATATATTTTAAAAGCCATTGTAATGATAATTAACACCCGTATCATGTTGCATAATTATCATTTCTTTTTAGTGCTGGAAATCATTAAGTTGTAGTCTCTTAGCAAGTTTGATGTTAGGGAGTATACACAGTGATACTGTATTAAATTGAACTTGACAAGAGGAATGCTTTCTTAACTGTTTGTGTTTAACTGATGGGCAGGTGACTTTAGGTTCAACGGTTAGGTTCAACCAACATTCTGAAGTGTGGCTTTATTAAATAAAATTCCCCAGATAGCTACACAAGGATGGTGGATATTCTTGAAAGTAAGCCCTTGGCTCCACTAGAGTCAGTTATTTGGAGTTTGTTAATATTTACTGAACAAATGTTGGATGCCAGACATCGTGCCAAACCCTTATACACATTCCTGCTTAATTCTTATTGTAACCCTGAGAGTAACCACATAGGCAAGTAAATTACCGGAGATTACACAGTTCTCAGGGAGTGAAACAGACGTTCCAACTCAGAACTCTCAGCCTAGAGAGAGTTTTTGCTATGTTTAGCAAAACCATATTTTCTATGTTTTTGCTGTGCCATATTTGCTCTTTAGTGCTTGTCTCTTTCATTGCATCCTCATAGAAAAGAAGTCAATACGTTCATCTGGGGCAGTTGGGGGAACTCAGGCTGGGGACATGTACCCTGAGGTGGAGTGACCCAAGATGCTGCGGCTATGTTCCTTCTACCCGCTAGTTTGTAGTAGGAAGGTTGCTGCAGATATCTAGCCCATCATTACTCTAGGATCTAAAATTCACTTTGAAAGTAATTATTAATCTATACTAGTTTGTGTTCCAGTTTCTACAATTAGTTCTCAGATCTGTTCTCGTCTCCTTAACTCTTTATTCTTTTGCTATTACAATATGTAGTATTTAAAAATTTTAATTACATAAATTTCTACTTAGTCATCTACAGGATTTTCATGTCTTGCCTACACAGCCATAATAGGAGCTCCCCGCAATGACAAATTTCTTATTATACTAAGAACCAGGAAGATCTCAACTGAGCAAAAAGAGACAACTAATAGATGGCAGCAGCATCAAGCTAAGACGTGTTAGAATTATCTGACAAGGTTTTATAGAGCCATGCAAAAAATGCTTCAGTAAGCAATTATCAACATAATGAAACAAACAAAAAATAACCTCAGTGAAGAAATAGAAATTTTCACCAAAGAAATAGAAGATATTAAAAAAATTGGAATTTTAGAGCCAAAAAAAAAAAATTAAAAGAATACTGGACATTAATCCCTTATCCCATGTATGATTTGAAAATGCTTTCTTCCATTCCATGGGTTATTGGATACTGATACCCATGAAACTGTCCTTTCATGCACAGAAGTTTTTAATTTTGATGAAGTCAAATTTTTTCTTTTGTTGTCTGTGCTTTTGGGGTCATATCTAAGAAGTGATTACCAAATCCAATGCCCTAAAGATTTTCTCCAATATTTTCTCCTCAGAGTTTTATACTTTTAGCTCTTACATTTAGGTATTTGGTAAATATTGAGCTATTTTTTGTATATCTTGTAAGGTATATGAACAAAACTATATGAACAGCTTTGCTGTTCATAACTAATGTATAGAAGTACAACTGATTTTTGCATGTTGATTTTGCACCCTGCATCTTTGCTGCATGTTTTATCTTCAGTGCAGAATCTTCAGAGTTTTCTGTATGTCAAATCATGTCATCTGTTAACAGAGACAATTTTACTTATCCCTCTCCAGTTTGATTATTTTTTATTTCTTTTTCTCACCTAACTGCTCTAGCTAGTGCTTCCCATGCTTTGTTGAATAGAAGTGGTGGACGTGAAACATCCTTGTCACGCTCATGATCCTATCGGGACTACTTTCCCTTTCACCATTGAGTGTGGTATTAACTAGGATCTTCATAGATGGCCTTTTATCATGTTGATGACCTGTAACATTTCTAGTTTGAGTGTTTTTTATCATTAAAGGGTGTTGAATTTTGTCATTTTTTTTTTCAGCATCAATTGAGATGATCATGGGGTCTTTTTCCTTTATTCCGTTAATATGGTCTGTTATTGATTTCATTTGCCATCTTTGCATTCTGCAAATAAATCCACTTGGTTATGGTGTGTGATCCTTTTGATATGTTGCTGTATACTATTTGCTAGCTTTTGTTGAGAATGTTTATATCATTATCTATAAGGGATCCCTGTCTGTAATATTCTTGTCGTATTTCTATTTGGCTTTGGTATCAGGGCAATACATGCTTTATAAGATGAGTTAGGAAGTGTTTCCTCTTCACTTTTTTGGAAGAGGATTTTTGAGTAGGATTGGTGTCAATACTTATTTAAGTGTTTGGTAGTGTTTACCAGAAAGCTATCTGGTCCTAGGCTTTTTTTGTTATTTTTGGAAGCTTTTTGATGACTAGTCTCTGTACTAGTTATAGGCCTATTTAGTTTTTCTGTTACTTCATTATTCAGTCATGGTAGGTTGTGTATTTCTTTATTTGTCCATTTCATCTGTTATATAATTTGTTATACAATTGTTCATAAAACATTTTATTCTTTTTACTTCTGTAAAATTGGTAGTAATTACTCAGATTTCATTTTAGTAATTTTAGTTTCCGTCTTTTTGGGAGGAATGAAATCATACAGGGTATGTTCTTAGATGACAATGGAATCAAACTAGAAATCAATAATAGAAACCTGACAGGCAAAGCTCTAAACACTTAAAAGCTAAAGATCACATTTCTACGTATTCCGTGAATCAGAGTAGTAGTCTCAAGGGAAATAAAATAGGAGGACTGAATGAAAATGAATGAAATGAAAATACAGTATTTCAAAATTTGTAGGAACAGCTAAAGCAGTCATTTGGGAAATTTATAGCACTAAATTCATACATTAAAAAAGAGGAAAATATCAAATCAGTAATGTTTCTACCCTAAGAACCTAGAAAAAAATGAGAGCAAATAGATACAAATCAGAAAGAAGGGAAAAATCAGAAGGGAAGAGCAGAAATCAATGACATTGAACACAAATAATAAAGTCAGCGAAACTTAGAGTTAGTTCTTTGAAAAGACAAAACTCTAGTAAGAGTACAAAGAAAAAAAAAGTACGAGTGTCAGGAGTGAAAAAGAGCTACCATTCATTACATGTTCTGCAGATATCAAAAGAATAATGGGTAATACCAAAAAACAAAAGAATAACCTCTATACATAAATTTGATAACTTTGATTAAATGAAACAGTTCCTCAAAGAATTCAAATTACTCGCCCAATATGAAATATTGAAAATTGAGATATAATTGACATGTTACATTATATTAGTTTTAGGTGTACAGCGTAAGTATGTTGTGAAATGATTATCACAGTAAGTTTACTTAACATCTGTCATCACAGATACTTAAAAAAATTTTTTTTTCTGTGAGGGTGAGAAAAATTGGATTTGTATTTAAAAACTTCCCCCAAAGAGAATGTTGATGCCTGGTGTTTCACTGGAGAATTCTACCAAACATTGAAGAATTACAGGCACACCTCATTTTTTCGTTTGTGCTTGCCAGATACTGGAGTTTCTTGTTTTTGTTTCTTTAGAGACTGAAGGAGTGAGAAAAATTGGATTTGTATTTAAAAACTTCCCCCAAAGAGAATGTTGATGCCTGGTGTTTCACTGGAGAATTCTACCAAACATTGAAGAATTACAGGCACACCTCATTTTTTCGTTTGTGCTTGCCAGATACTGGAGTTTCTTGTTTTTGTTTCTTTAGAGACTGAAGGAAGGTTCATTGCAACCCTGCACTGATCAGTATCATTTATATATATATATATTTCAGATTCTTTTCCCATATAGGTTATTACAGAATATTGAGTAGAGTTCCCTCTGCTATACAGTAGGTCCCTATTATCTATTTTATATATAATCGTGTGTATATGTGGAGAAGGCAATGGCAACCCACTCCAGTACTCTTGCCTGGCAAATCCCATGGGCGGAGGAGCCTGGTGGGCTGCAGTCCATGGGATCACTAACAGTCAGACACGACTGAGCGACTTCACTTTCACTTTTCACTTTTATGCATTGGAGAAGGAAATGGCAACCCACTCCAGTGTTCTTGCCTGGAGAATCCCAGGGACGGGGGAGCCTGGTGGTCTGCCATCTCTGGGGTCACATGGAGTCGGACACGACTGAAGCGACGCAGCAGCAGCAGCGTGTGTATATGTCAATCCCAATCTCCTAATTTATCACTTCCCCTCATGTTTCCCCTTTGGTAACCCTCAAGTTTGATTTTGAGATCTCTGAGTCTGTTTTGGATTTGTAAATAAGTTCATTTGTATTCCTTTTTTTGGCTGGGCTGCACATGTGAGCTTTCCCGGTAGATCAGCTGGTAAAGAATCCACCTGCAATGCGTGAGACCCCGGTTCAGTTCCGGGGTTGGAAAGATGCCCTGGAGGAGGGATACGGCTACCCACTCAGTATTCTTGGGGTTCCTTGGTGGCTTAGTTGGGAAAGACTCTGCCTGCAATGCGGGAGACTCAGGTTCAATCTCTGGGTTGGGAAGATCCCTTGGAGGAGGGCATGGCAATCCACTCCAGTATTCTGGCTTGGAGAATTCCCAAGGACAGAGGAGCCTGGCGGGCTACAGTCCATGGGTTCGCAAAGAGTCGGACTCAGCTGAGTGACTAAGCACATACACAGTATGCCGGATCTTAGTCCCCTGACCAGGGATCAAACTTGTGTCCCCTGGAGTGGAAACATGGAATCCTAACCACTGGACTGCCAGGGAATTCCCCATTTATATCATTTCAAAAGTTAGATTCCACTTATAAGTGAAAGAATATGGTTTTTGTCTTTCTCTGACTGCACTTAGTATGATGATATCCAGGTCCATCCATGTTGCTGTAAATGGCATCAGTTCGTTGTTTATGGCTGAGTAGTATTCCACTGTATATATATGCACCACATCTTTTTTATCCATTCTTCTGTCAGTGGACATTTAGGTTGCTCCCATGTCTTGGCTGCTATAGTGCTGCATGTATAGGTGTGCATGCATCTTTTCAAATTATGATTTTCTCCAGGTATGCACCCAGGAGTAGGAGTGCTGGATCACACTTTAGTTTTAGTTTTTTAAGGAGTCTCCATACAGTTCTCCATAATGGTTGTACAAATTTATATTCATGCCTATAGTATAAGAGGGTGCCCTTTCTTCACACCCTTTCCAACATTTATTGTAGATTTTTTGATGATGGACATTCTGACAAGTGGGAGGTGATACTTCATTGCAGTTTTGATTTGCATTTCTCTGATAATTAGTGATATTGAGCATCGTTTCATGTGCTTTTTGACCATCTATCTGCCTTCTTTGAAGAAATGTCTGTTTAGATCTTCTGCCCATTTTTTTTATTGGATTGTTTGGGGTTTTTCTTGATATTGAGCTATATGAGCTGTTTGTATATTTTGAAGATTAATATCTTGTTGGTCACTTGCAAATGTTTTGTCCTATTCTTCGGGTTGTCTTTTCATTTTGTTTATGGCTACCTCTGCTGTGCAAAAGTTTTTAAGTTTAATTAGGTCCCATTTATTTGTTTTTGTTTTTATTTTCATGACTCTCTGAGGTAGATCTAAAGAGATAGAGATACAGATTTATGTCAGAGAATGTTCTGCCTATATTTTCCACTAAGAATTCTATAGTTTCTGGCTTTACATTTAGGTCTTTAATCCATTTTGAGTTTATTCCTCTGTGTGGTGTTAGGGAGTGTTCTTTTTGCATTCTTTTACATGTCCAGTTTTCCCAGCACCATGTGTTGAAAAGACATTCTTGCCTCCTTTGTGATAGTTTACCAATTTAAAAGCTTTGATGCATTAGGTTTTTGACCATATTCAACATCCATTCATGATGGGAAAAAAAGACTCTCAGAAATTGGAATAGCGGGACCTTCCTCAAATTGATAAAGAACATCTGCCAAAAGCCTCAAGGACATTATACATAATGGAAAGGACCTCCTTATAGCCCAAACACAAAGCGTATATTTGGCTGCCTACTCAACATCTCCACTTGTATCTTTAATAGACAGCACCAGTGTGCTTTACCTCTTCCCAAGCCTATTTTTCCTTGTATTCTTCAACTCAAAAATACTCCATATAGTGTACTGCTTAGTGCAGAATATAGGAGCCATCCATGACCTTACTCTTTTCTCATGCTGAGCATTGGGTTTTGTCATATAAACCCTGAGAACATGTCACCCTGACAATATGGACGGATCTCATCTCTGAGCCAGCTTGCTGCCTTTGCTCCTAACCCTACTGTCACTGTGAGAAGAAACCTGGGTGCTATCCTCAGAGATTAAAATCCAGTGGGAGAATCCAGGTAGTCAGTTATACAGTGTGCTCAGTGCTAGGGTATGAAAAGTGCTGTGTGCCACGGGAGTATTTGTGAAGGGCCCCTTTCCAGGGGAGGTGAAAGGGAAACTGAGACAATGCCTGAAAGATAAATGGAACTGCAAAAATAAATAGAAATGAAGCAGGTGAGGAGTAGGTGAAAAGAAAGTGATTAGAGAAAATTGTGTTATACACAGAGCACCAGTGTGACAAGGCAGGCCTGGCTAGACCCGAGAGTGTGAAGGGGGAGAGACACTGGAAGAGTCAGGAGGAGTAAGTAGGGTTCATATCACAAAGGACCTTGCAGATCAGGCTAAGACTGTGAGACTTCACCCTAAAAAGTTAAGGATTCTGTACTGAGACATGGAAAATTGTTAGTACGAGAGTGACATGATTTCTATTTTAGAAAGCCTGTTTAGATTACAGTTTAGAGAATGATGGGAGAGTTGAGATTAAAGGTAAAGAGAGCTGTTCAAATATGGTAAAGAGAAGTCTAGCTAAGTGGTAATGGTGATCCAGATGAGGGGGATGCCTGGACGATGGAGAATACATAGGAGAAAAGACAGATAACACTTGAGCAAGAGAGGAAGAAATCAAAGAGATTGCCAGAGTTTCTGTTAGGGTCTATAGAATGAGGAGTGTCTTTATAGAGAGGAGGCGTTCCCATTTGGCAACCCATGGACTGTAGCCCGCCAGGCTCCTCTAGGATTTTCTAGGCAAGAATGTTGGAGTGGGTTGCCATTTCTTACTCCAGGGGATCTGTCTGATCCAGGGATTGAATCCTGGTCTCCTTCATTGCAGACAGATTCTTTGCCATCTGAGCCACCAGGGAAGCCTTTGTATATAATAAATTTGAGTTACCTGGGAGATTTCCTAGGGGAGAAGTCCCGTCAGCAATTCTGAATTCAGGCTCAGCTGACAGGAGAGGTTGGGAAAGAGATCCGTTGTGGGAAATAAGTATTTGTTCCTTCCCCGATGGTTGGACGGCATCACCGACTTGATGGACATGAGTTTGAACAAGCTCTGGGAGTTGGTGATGGACAGGGAGTCCTGGCCTGCTGCAGTCCATGGGGTTGCAAAGAGTCGGACACGACTGAGCAACTGAACTGAACTGAGATATTATTTGTTAATTGTTCAGATAATGTTTGAGGATCTTAGGTTGTATGTTCCTTGTTGCCACACTGAGAAGAGGGGCAAGGTAGGCTTGTTACAACTTGTTGGGCATTTGTGTTTACTTTTAAAAGTCAGTGATCCTTGAATGAAGAGACTGCTTGGCCTTAATTCAAAAGTGGAGACTTCCTGTTGATGCTAAATATGACGTTGCTGTGTATGATACACAGTGCTCTAGAACTGTGCTCTTACGCTATTTTCTAGTGTGTGTTAAATTTAGCATAAGGTGCATTCCTTCATAGAAACATCCAAAATCATGGCTGAAGTGTGGGCTCTGGAGCCAGGTTACCTGGTTTTAAATTCTGGCCCTGCTGTTAACTAGTGGTATGACTGTGGACATAAACTTCTCAGAGTTTATTTTGTTGCCCATAAAATGGGAAAAATATTACCTACATTATATATTGTTAGAATTGAGCTAATAATGTAAAACATTTAAAATAGAACTGAATAAATGTTAGCTTTCGTTATTTTTATTATTCCTGTTAGTATTAATAGAAAAGTCTCAGTCTATGGAGGTAACAAAGGGCACCCATTAAATGTGTGGTGTACACTCCTGGGTGGCTTGACTGGGAAGCCCAAAGTGTTTCTGAATTTCTGGGGCCTCACTGAAGACTGAGTGCTATGCAGATGATGGTTATCTTGTCTTTGTTTCATTCTCTGTAATTATGAGAGTGGGTGTTTATGTATTAAGAGGAAACCGGGGGTTGTTAACCGCATGTTAGTAAGAAACTGGGGAAATGGGAAGAGTGTTACGTTATGTCTGTATCTCAGTGATGTTTTCTTACAGACAGACCTGTGGATTTTAGTTCTCACTTGAAGAAATAGTGTTTCCTGGCAGGTTTTCTGCTCCATAAAAAAAACAAAATAAAAACTTTATTTTTAAACTCTAGATGTACTAAATTTATAATGAGGCAAGATTATTTTTTTTCTTTTTCTTTTCTGTAAAGCTTTGCTTTTTAAATTTATAATCAAAATAGCATGGGGAAGGGTGGATCAGTAGGCCAAAGTTCTCATGCTGGGGTCTGAGCCAGTGGAAGGCATTGTGGAAACGTGAGCTGACGTGCTAAAGATGTTCACTGCTCTATAAATAAGGCTGTCACGGAATACTTAGTCAGATACAGTGGTTTCTTTCCTCGATTCCTACTATGAAAAATCATTCAGAGAGAAAAAGAGAGAGGTGTCACACTTTTGTGGTTGATATTTTCACTGTTGGATTCTTTCCTGAAAACGTAATATTTTATTTTGAATTTTATAGGAGTTTGAAAGTGATTATATTGTGTTTAAGTCCAAAATTCTGGATTTTGACAGAAGGCTTGGGACAATTCTTTGTGAAGCTTTCTTCAACTGCAATGGTCTAGAAGCTGCATTTAAGGTTAGTTCTGAAGAAGTTATTAAAAAAAAAAGTTTTAGTAATCAATAATGTAAGACTATTAGATGAAAAGAGGGAATACATTCTTTTCTGATTCAGGTAAACTATTAACTAGTCACATTCTTTTCATATTCAGCTCACTGAATTATAAACTTTGATTAACACACTAATGAATAATGACATTTACCGTGGTCAAGGTCAGTTTTAGGACATTTGACTGTTGATCTTTGCTTGAATTCATTGTTTTTCATTACCTTTAGAGCAAGTTTGGGAAGACCTGTGAAGTACTGATTCAAAATTAAGCCACAGTGAAAAGTGAAAAATACCAGTTAATTCAAGAATTTCTTTTCTTTACCATTGTTTATATAGGTTGGGTTCGGCCACCCACTGTATTGATCTGACTGAAATAAATAACAGTTTACGCACTGTTTTTCATTAAGCATAAGACACCAATTATCAGACATGCCATTGTTTATCAACAAAGGAAAATACTGCCAAAAGATTAGGATGCTGTTGATTAGATAACATAATCTAGTTTCAAAGGTGTTAAAACATGAAAGAATGTTTATCATAGAACTGATGAAATACAGTATAGTATATGAATAGTTGAACTTGCTTGTCCAAGAGAATCTGAAAAGTGTAAACTTAGATGACATCCCCAAAATGGAATGAGGACTCCGTGTCAGTGGAAACACAGCTAGAGAATCGTGGACACAATTCATTGAAGATTGCAGAGCAAAACAAAATAACAGACCCAGACTTTGTCAGAGATAATTGCTTGATTTTGATCTTAAGATTCAAATAAATTGGTCAGTTGGTGGTTAAGCTGCTAGTGTCTTCTAACGCCGTCAACCGCTTTAACACAGGGAAGTCACAGGGCCCAGAGTTCTCTCTTACGAGCCCTTGGGTGAAACTGAGATGCTGCTGGCTGAAATATATAGCCTGTTGTTATAAAATAACACCACCCATCATGCCATCTCTCAGAAGTTACTGTGGTTTTTAATACTGCCAGTCCTTTTCTTTGACTAGATATGCATACATATTTCTCTTTGCGAAAAATGACATATTCTGAACTCTGCAATCTTTTTGTAGCCTTTTCAAAAAGCATTGAATCATAAATATTTTTACTTTAATAACAGATTTCAACAATGCCATTTTTAGTGGCTATGCACTAGTCTATCATATTCTCTGTTACTGGACTTCCTTTCAGACTTTTGGAAATCATGGCAAGAAAGAATGTGGAGGAAAAGCTCAATTACAGAGGCTCCTACCTTTTCTCTTTTGTCACAGCCATTCATATGGATTCTATTTTAACATGACAATTATTTTTCTAAACAGTTTTATATCTTTATTGTCATGTATTGTTTCTTTGAGTCTCAACATATTTGTACCTTGTCTACTGAAAAATATAGCATAAGCTGCTGCCCTTATAAGCTCTCCAAGGGTGGGGCATCGTCTTAGAGTTTTTGTTATGTTTAGATCACCTTTTGCAATCCTTTATATAAAGCAGGCACTTAATAACTGTGTCATTAGGAGGGCTGACTGGTTGTCACAGTCCTGCAATGACACGCAGATGAAGATAAACTGCAGCAAGAGTCGTGGCAGAAGAAAAAAAAATGATAGGGTTGTGTATTTAGGGAGAAAATTATTTCTACTATAGGTCCAGGTTGATGAACTCTGCCCAGTTACTGTTGTGTCCTGGGAATAAATACCTGCAGACTCTAAAGACCAGGACCCGGCAAAGCCATGAGCCGGCAGGGCCCTGGGAGCCAACAGCATAAAACTGTGGCAGAGTTAGCACTCAAGAAAAATTAAAATGCTGATGGAAGGCTTTCTAAAATTTACAGTGTCTCTACATGGAGACCGAAGTATGTAAGGTAAGTATTGAGAAAAGTCTTTAGATGAAAGAATGCTAGAAAATTGTGAAGTGTACGTGGTTCATACGGCAACAGATTAAAAAAATCTGAAGAAGAGACAAATTTAGGAAAAACGTAAATATTGCATTATGGAACCGAGAAGTAGAAGAAAATCAAGGTAAACCTTACAGACCTCTAATGGACTATTTAGAAAGGAAGCACGTATTGAGAATCAGTCTTGACTCTTTCAAGACTGATATGAATTACAGAATCTGTTGTCTTCATAAAAAAGCTCTTAACTCCGATGTGACAAGGGAACCAGAAGTTCAAATGACCTTTATTCTCACCCTGGAAGATAATTTTTATTTATCTGTGATGTTGAAAAGTTAAGGTAATAACTTTTAAGGTACTACTTTAAAAGTTAAGACTTTAACTACCAATTTCTGGCTTTACTACCTCCCCCCAAAATATTTTCTCTCTCTTTCCTATTTTACACTTGGAGTTAAGTTCCACTAAGCATGTCAGCTGGGCAAAATGAGATGTGGCTGGGAAGCTTCTAATATTGTTTCAGTTGTGGTTGACATAATAAGGGTTTAAAAGAGAACGCTGTGAAATAGATGTGTTTCCTTATTGTAGTTAGAGTCCAATTCTTTATGAAATCTTTAAGGCCATTTTTGCTTCAGAATGTTAACATAAAGGCCAAATATAACAGAACAGTGGTGTAAGAAGAAAAGTTAATACTTTACATTTTGCTCGGCAGCAACTAACCAAGTGGATTTTAAATAGTTTCTACAGTACTTTTTATTGAAATATGGTTGATTTACAATGTGTTAGTTACAGGTGGTCAGCAAAATGATTTAGTTTTATACATATACACATATAGTATAGTTTCCTGTGCTAAACAACATGTCGTTGATTATCTGTTTTTTTTTAAATAATAGTAATGTCAATATGTTAATCTCAAACTCCTAATTTATCCCTCCCCACACCCTTTCCCATTTGGTAACCCTAAATTTTGTTTTCTATGTATGTGAGCCTGTTTTTGTTTTGTAAGTAAGTTCATTGGTATCATTTTTTAGATTCCACATGTAAGTGATATGACGTGATATTTGTCTTTCCCTAACTGACTTTTGTATCATGATCACATGTTGCTGCAAATGGCATTGTTTCATTATTTTTATGGCTGAGTAATATTCCATTATATGCATGCGACATCTTCTTTTTCCATCATCTGTCAATGGACATTTAGGTTGCTTCCAAGTCTTGGCTATTGTTAGTGCTACAGTGAATACTGGGGTGCATGTATTCTTTTGAGCCAGGGTTTTCCGTGGATATATGCCTAGGAGCGGGATTGCTGGATCATATGGTAGCTGTATTTTTAGATTTTTAAGAAATCTCCACACTGTTCTTCATAGCGGCTGCACCAATTTCTTTCCTACCAACAGTTTTACAGTAGTTATAATTGATATTACCAGAAAAAAGGCCAGCATGTATTTATCTCAATTGCCTCAAAAATATGGTTAGATCTACATTTCTGTTTGTATAATTTTTTTCCTTGTGTTGATTTTTTTTAGTGAGTAGTTTTTAGGAAATCTTTACAAAATGTGTACAGTGATGCTGCTTTTTAACAACAGCAATTGTGGGGATACACGCATTAGTGTAGTCCTAGGAGGAATAACAAGGCTCTGTCTTTTGCCACGTCACATCACTCACAAGGCACAAATCTTGGGATATAGTTTTCTGCCACCTTGATGATATTCAGTTATTTTGAGGAGATAACTTCCTTTTATTTCAAAGAAAGTATCTATGGGACAGGCCTAATAACTAACATTTTCTGAAGCCCACACAGAGTAAGTAACTAACAAAAGAACAATTCTGAGTGGCACCTGGGCTGATGGGAGGCCACACAAGGTAGCAGAGGCTGCCCTGGTGCCAGACTGCTCAGCGTCAGTGTCAGCTGACAGCTCTGTGTGAGCTCTGACAACCCCTGCCCACAACTCAGTTTCTTTATCTGGAGCATGTGAGAGCATTTTTAACTCCCTTAAAATACAGTGCCTGGGCACCTAGTCAGCGTTCTGTGAACATTGCTTTTATAAAAATATGCATTTTTACTACATTATTTTTCTTGCAAAGGAAGCTGTCTCACACTGATGCACAGAAGAATCCCCACAGATCAGAAAATAAGACAGGAGGACAATAGAAAACCAGAGTTAGCCTCACCAGACAGCTAAGCTTTGTGAAAACTCCCTGTTGGTCAAGATTAGTTTAAGATCTGAGGGCTCCATAACCAGTCAACAGGAACTGTGGGCTTACGCTCGGCAGCTTGCTGATTGTCTGATGGGGTTTTGGGTCACATGTCTGCCTTTTCTGTCCCCTTAACTCATTGGCTTCCCCTGCTTGCTAGGACAGTTGATCCTTGAACAATGCTGACCCCCTTCATAGTCTCAAATCAGTGTTAACTTTTGGTTCCCCTCAGACTTAACTAAGAATAGCCTGGTTTTAACAGAAGCCTTGCAATAATGAGTGGTCAATGGATACACAGTTCGTGTGTTATTATGTATTGTATAATATATTCCTATAAGAAAGTAAGCTAGAAAAAAAGTATTAAGAAAAATCATAAGGAAGAAAAACCACGCTTACAGGACTGTATTCTATGGATCCTGTGAGTTTGTCGTCTCTACAAGATGAATCATCTGTCAGTACCTACATCAGTCTTGTGTGCCTATATCAATATCATCTTACATGGTACAGAACACATGTATTACCAACATTAGACATAAAAAAAACTGAAAAGATAATGTGAAAAATTCATATTTCTTTACAGGTATAATGATTCATACGTTGATAAAAGGAAGCAGCAATCATGAATTGAAGCACCAAAAATGAATTCGTGATTGCTGCTTTTTATCAGTGATTGAATGATTGCTTCCTTTTTTCAACATGATTGTTTTCTGATAGCCTAGAACAACGGACAGGACTGTCCCACAATAGCCTAGCCTATGTACTAATAACTGAATTATTATGAAATTTTTATGGCATAGAGTATTACAGTCATATTCACAATATGATATTGGTAACATTGTTACTTAAAGCTGTGGTGATAGGCTGATAGGCAATTTCTTCAGTTATGAGAGAGGTATACTGTTTGGTAATGTAATTTTTTGAAAGCAAAGTTATAAAACAGAAGACTACACATTATTTTATATTAAATAGATCCTTATGTCTCTGTAAGGCTAGACTAGTATCTACATACATTTAATGCATTCATGACACATCTTAAAGTTTTGATATTTTTTGGCAACATGGTTCATCTGAGAGTCTTTTTAAATTGTCTCAAATCTCCAAAAACTTTTCCAGTGTCTTTATTGATAAAATTTTGTTTAAAAGTAGACCCATGCAGTTGAAGGCCATTTTGTTGAAGGCTCAACTGTAATTTGTCTTCACTCATAATTTTACTGGCATTGGTTCAACCAGCCATGCCCTAATTCTTTTTCTGAGAAAGAATCTGATTATCTCAAAGCACAGGTTTCAAGTATGACTCTGACCCTGACGGAACTGTCAGCCTGTGCAGTGGGTGTCATTGGAACAGGTCGCCACTGCTGCCCCATGCTGTTTTGAGGGTGACTGGGTCCTGTGGTATAAAACACGCATGGGCACAGACAGGACGGTCCCTGTGACTGATGCTTCTGGTATAACTATGTATTTAAAATTTATTTTACTGAAGGTATAGTTGATTTATAATGCTGTGTCAATTTCTGCTGTATAGCAAGAGTTGTTTTAGTTATACATGCATATATATATGCACATTCTTTTTCACGTTCTTTATCGTCTATCACAGGGTAACTATAATTACTATTATTGTGTGACCTGAGGTCCTCAATATGAATATTCTTATTTCAAAGGGTATATGTGTAGGCTGTTGTTCAGTTAAGTCATGTCCGACTCTTTGCAACCCAGTAGACTGCAACACACCAGCCTCCCCTGACCTATATTACTCCCAGAGTTTGCACAAATTCATGTCCATTGAGTCAGGGATGCCATCTAATCATCTCATCTTCTGTTGTCCCCTTCTCCTACTGCCCACAATCTTTCCCAGCATCAGAGTATTTTCCAGTGAGTCAGTTCTTCACATCAGGTGGCCAAAGTATTGGAACTTCAGCATCAGTCTTTCCAGTGAATATTCAGAGTTGATTTCCTTTAGGATTGACTGGTTTGATCTCTTTGCAGTCCAATATGTAGGAGAGAAGAGCAAATAACAAGTACACAGTCTTGCTTCTGTTCTTAAATCTGCAAAGCATCTTCTACATTTCCTGGTGCCCAACAGGAAGTAATAGTGTCAGCTGTGATCAGGGATTGCTAACAGAGGTTCGTTTCTGACTCTTCACTTTCTGGTGAGGAAGGGAAACTGCTTTACATTTAGAATTTGCTTTATTGGATGTGTAGAAATTTTAGTGAGATGCAAAGATAGGTTTTCGATTTGGAGACCTCGCAGGATACTTGCATAGATCTAAATGTTTGCTCTGTGTATCTAGTCATGGAGGAGGTTTAATGGGGGAAATAGTGAACTGAGTATTTGTATTAACAACCTATGGTGGTTAACCTTTCTTTCACTTTGATTTTTTTGATAGCTTTTGACCATATTTGGGAATTTTCTTGAGAAACCAGTTGTCATGGAAATTTTCAGCCCACATTATAGCACACTTGTGCACATGTTCAGTGCAGAGTTGGATATGTGTAAGCAATTGTATAATGAACACATGAGACAGGTGAGTGGGGGGATAAAGTCTGGCACATTCACAGCATCATATTGTGGGTCAGGGCATCAGGTAGAACTACACTGAGTGGTGCCGAAAGGTGAGATACAGGCACTAAAGTTGTTACGCTTTTATTTACCTGGTTTCCTATGGATATGAATAACCTGCTTTAGGACCATAACTCTTCTACCAGCCAAGTTACTTAGCACATGTGCTTTATATATTTATTCTGTGAAAGTACCCAAATGAGCAATTGTTCACAAGGTTGGAGTGTACTCTCATTAAATGTTCCCTTTCTTCCTCTTCACCACAATATCGATTTGCAGATTGAACAAGGAAATGTAGTTCTTAACAAGAATATGCCATTTACTTCAGGAAATATCAAATGGGCTAAAGAGGTTCTTGACCGACTTCAGATGTTTTGGTCACACTTTGCATCTCTCCATTATCTGTGAGTAGTTAGGCTTTCCTGGTAGCACTATCCCTATGACACAGGCAATTTTTATATAGAGTGGGGAGCCGTTCATTTTAGTGCTTATTGCCTTATTTAACTCTTGTCATTGTCTGGCTTGCTGAGAGGGATCTATTCCCACTGTTAGGAGTATGTTTAATAGGACTTACAACTTCCTACATTTCTGTGTTTTAGGTCTTTTTTTTCCTTTTCACTCTTCCATTTCATCCAAAATATGCTGATAATTTGTTACTATTTTTCCTTACTCCAATAACTAGCATTCCTTTTCTTTTGCAGACTTTTATATCTTTCTCTTTTCTTTGTAGGGATTGATAACATGTTGCTATTTGATTTAGTTAAATGTTTGGAATTCCATTTATTTTATAACTATCTTTTTTAAACAAAGATCAGGAAGAAGCATTGTTTGAACTTTATTGGTTTTCTTCCTGGTTTATAGTATATTTTCTTACATTGTCTAGTGTGTATTGTAATTAAGGTAAAGTCTATTTAATATATACAAAAACCATATTCCTACAGATTCTTGGAAAGTCCTGATGATACCTTGGTTTATCAGAAGTATGTTGAGATGACAACCTTGCTGAACCAATTTGAAGATCATATCTATAATGAATGGAAAAGTAATGTGAATGAAATTTGTGAATTCAATTTGAATCAACCCTTGGTTAAATTCAGTGCCACAAGTGGTCTTCTCAGTGTCAACTTTGACCCAAAGGTAGGGTTTAATCTTTTTAAAATGTTTTACAAATGCCCTTTTTGTTAAAAGTGTATGCCTAATACCTCCAGTCATTTATAATTTTATTTTGGGAAAATGTCAGAGCTATAAGGACTGTAACTTAAAACAGCTTCTTTATATCTGCTTTAAAGATTCAGTTCAGTTCAGTCACTCAGTCGTGTCTGACTCTTTGCGACCCCATGAATCACAGCACGCCAGGCCTCCCTATTCATCACCATTTCTCAGAGTTCACTCAGACTCACGTCCATTGAGTCCATGATGCCATCCAGCCATCTCATCCTCGGTCGTCCCCTTCTCCTCCTGCCCCCAATCCCTCCCAGCATCAGAGTCTTTTCCAATGAGTCAACTCTTCGCATGAGGTGGCCAAAGTACTGGAGTTTCAGCTTTAGCATCAT
>SJYT01055635.1:0-74380 GCA_006410635.1 Cephalophus harveyi
GTAATGTCTCTGCTTTTGAATATACTATCTAGGTTGGTCATAACTTTTCTTCCAAGGAGTAAGCGTCTTTTAATTTCATGGCTGCAGTCACCATCAGCAGTGATTTTGGAACCCAAAAAAATGAAGACTGACACTGTTTCCACCGTTTCCCCATCTATTTGCCATGAAGTGATGGGACCGGATGCCATGATCTTTGTTTACTGAATGTTGAGCTTTAAGCCAACTTTTTCTCTCTCGTCTTTCACTTTTCATCAAGAGGCTTTTTAGCTCCCCTTCACTTTCTGCCATAAGGGTGGTGTCATCTGCATATCTGAGGTTATTGATATTTCTCCCGGCAATTTTGATTCCAGCTTGTGTTTCTTCCAGCCCAGCATTTCTCATGATGTACTCTGCATATAAGTTAAGTAAGCAGGGTGACAATATACAGCCTTGATGTACCCCTTCCTCGATTTGGAACCAGTCTGTTGTTCCATGTCCAGTTCTAACTGTTGCTTCCTGACCTGCATACAGATTTCTCAAAAGGCAGGTCAGGTGGTCTGGTATTCCCATCTCTTTCAGAATTTTCCACAGTTTATTGTGATCCACACAGTCATATTCTTCCCTAATGCTTACAAATATTTTGATATTTTCTATAGCAATTATAGTACCTCAGAAGCAAGTGGCCTAATAAAACAATGGACTAGCTTATTAAAGGCTCTGTTTCTGAGGAAGCATTTTTCTCAAAACGAAATCAAGTTACGTATGTGTCATGCAGATTTCTGAGAGGAGGCTGAGAAGGACTCTCATCTCAGTTCATGATTGTTGGCCTCACGTGATCATCCACTTAGATCACCCCGTCTCACCCTCCTGGTGCCCGCTCACTTGAAGTCGTTTGGCCAAGATCACTCTACAGTTAGAAAGCCAGTCTGGCTCCACAGCCTAGTCCATTTAAGGAGACGGGTGCAGTGTCACTCAGGTTGAGTAGAGCATTTCTGCACATCCCATAAGTCCTGGGGTGTCCCGGCTGGGTTAGTTAGTGCTGGGAGCCTCCTCCGCTTTGCCTTGGGGAAAGAACCATGCTTGTGCTGATATTTAAAAAATGATCTATTGATTTTATTATTAACCGCAGAACCATTTTGCTGATCTGGTACCTGAATAGACGTGAAAACTCCCTACCCAACAGCCCTCTAGATCTCTTTGTTTGGGAAGCAGATCAGAAAGGCACCCTGCTAATAAAGAGCAGACCTCAGTAACTACTGGCTTTGGTCCCCTGCAGAGCCTAGCACACCCTGGAGTATGGAATTATCTGGAAACTGACCTCCTGACTTTACCTGTACGGGTGAAGCTCACTGTTTACAGAGGAGAAAAAATACAGCCAACCAGAACATGGTTTTTGTTTAGCTGTAATCTTCTCCGCTTTCGAGAGGGCAGTTGAAACTTCAGGGTCCTTGGTTTATGGAAAGTGCTGGCAAGGCTGTTGGCAGTATCTGTGACAACCCTGTATTTTCTGTTCTGAGTTTTTATTTACATAAATTCAAATGCACAGACATTAAGTACCCAGTTTAGTAAAATTTGACAATTATACAAATTCACAAAACTACTAAAAATAAAATGTCGAACATTCCCATCACCCCAGAAACGGCATCTTGCGTCCCTTTGCACTCAGTTCCCTTCTCCGCTACACACGCATCTCATAAGCCATTACTGCTTCGATTTCTGTAACTGTGGATCACGATGACTTGTTCTTAGATTTCATGGACATAAAATCAGGTCTTGTGTGCTTTTTTGGTCTGGCTTTCACTAAATTAATGTGTTGAGATTTATCTGTGTTTCTGTGTGTATCAGTAGCTTTTTCGTTCTAGTGCTATCCGATATTCCTTCATATGAATCTACTAACAATTTATTTTTCCATTTATAGACGTTCTGGTTGTTTCTAGTTTGGGCTTGTTTAGATTTTCTTTTTTAAAAAGATTCAGATTATCTGGGGTAGATTTCATGGAAAATTGTTAAAATATGTTTTTCAAAGAGGAGATTTCTCTAACAAAGCTTCATTCCTTTTCTGAAGAGAAAATATAATTGCATTTGTTTTGGAACAGAGAGGATTTCACATGGACTTCTGAATATTCTCAGCTGTAAGATTTGGGGGATGTGGAATTCTCTTCCAAGAGATCGTGTGGCATCTCCTTTACTGAAGGACCTTAATGATACTCATTCTGATTGATGTGGGATAATTTGGATGAAATTCAGAGGCACAGGGAAGGATCAAATCAGTATATTTCGGATGTTATTTTTAGCCCCAAGCTGATTGAGCCCCCATTCTTTCAAAAAACTACTTCATTAGCCGCCACGGTGCAGACATGTGCTTGCTGTTTGACTGGACTCTCTATTTTACTTGTAAGAAAAGCTTCAGCTTCCCTTGATATGTTGAAATAGCACCCTGTGCCTCATTACTCAGTCATTTGTTCATTTAACACATTCCTGTGTACCAACTTTGCTTGAAGTTAACATTGAATAAAACTTACTTCTTTCGATATTATATGAACCGGTTGATGTCTAAGGGCCCAGTGTGACAGTGTTCCGTGTTATTGCTTGGTTCATGGTTAAGATGCTAAACACGCAGGGAGCAGTGACTTGGTTCGTTACGGCAGAGACCCGGCTTGTGCTTTTCTCCGCACTGGAGGGTCACTCTGTTTCCCGGAGGAGCGGTGTGATCAGACGTCCCGAGTTGCGGCAGCAGTGGGTTAACTTTCTGTCCTCATTTCTGGCCTCTTCTCTCCTGCTCTTTACCTCCTCCCCAGGGAAGGGTGAATGCCTTCCTTGGTTGATGGATATGGGAGGAGAGACTGTGCACATTCAGCTCAGCTTTTCTTTCCGCTCCTCAGCTGATAGAGGGTGTTATTATCTACAGTCTGCCACATGGTGAAAGTGACCTGCCTTTGGAGAGCTGAGACAGAGGGCGGAAACTGTTCAGTTCTGCCAGGAAGTGCATGAACAAGTGAGTTAAATTCACGAGTGAAATACTGACAAGACTGTTTGGCTTCAGCTCTAAAGCTATGTTATACAGTCAAATTTTCCAGTAAAGAAAGTAGATATTTTGAGTGTATTATCTTTAAGTATATCCGTTTTGCTAAATTTTTACGTTTCCTAATTTGCAGTAGGGTGGGGAAGAGGATATGGTAACATATAATTTTAAAATATATGTAATTCATACAAATAGTGATGAGTACACATGAAAGATGTAGTTCACTTTACAGGAAAGTCAAGCTGGTTCCAAGAGGATATAAGAGACTGAAAGAAAGCAAAAGACAGCAAAGACCAATTCCTCAGCTAGACACAGAACTAGTTAATGTTCTATAGAGCAACAAATTTCAAACTTTGGAATATCAGTTCTGCTGAAAAGAAATCACTCGCATCTCTACTGGACAAAAAAAATTGTAACTTATCTTTTCTAGGTAAATAAATAGCTTTACAGAATCAGAGCCTTAATCAAAAGTAGATAACAGGTCCAAGTCATCTTTCCATGTATCAAATGACCCTTGTTAGATATCATAGCTTCTTAGACAGAAAGCTCTAGTGTGGCTTTCAAAAGGCATGAAGTGATTTTTTTTTTTTTTTGCTTTATTTATTTTGTGGGTACTCTTCTTAGCAGTTGTTATATTTATGAGGACACCAAAAATCCTAAAAAACAATCACCCATTCAATAGAAAAGAAAACACTCTGTCCTGGAATATGGCCAGCTGAGGTCAGTTGTCACTAGCTGAGCACCTTCACGTGACACCACGAGTAACATTCCTGAAGCCGATCCATGCCCTAGAGCCGCTGCTGTGGACTGAATAGCTGTCTTTCTCCCAAATTCATGTGATGAAATCCTAAACCACTGCCACACACACCTCCCCCAGTGTGATGGCGTCAGGGGATGGAGCCTTAAATGATTCAGTTCAGTTCAGTCACTCGGTCGTGTCCAACTCTTTGCGACCCCATGAACTGCACCACGCCAGGCCTCCCTGTCCATCACCAGCTCCCGGAGTTTACTCAGACTCACGTCCATTGAGTCAGTGATGCCATCCAACCATCTCATCCTCTGTCATCCCCTTCTCCTCCTGCCCTCAATCTTTCCCAGCATCTGGGTCTTTTCAAATCAGTCAATTATTCGTATCAGGTGACCAAACTATTGGAGCTTCAGCCTCAGCATCAGTCCTTCCAATGAACACTCAGGACTGATCTCCTTTAGGATGGACTGGATTGATCTCCTTGCAGTCCAAGGGACTCTCAAGAGTCTTCTCCAACACCACAGTTCAAAAGCATCAATTCTTCTGCGCTCAGCTTTCTTTATAGTCCAACTCTCACATCCATACATGACTCCTGGAAAAACCATAGCCTTGAATAGTTGGACCTTTGTTGACAAAGGAATGTCTCTTGCTTTTTAATATGCTATCTAGGTTGGTCATAACTTTTAGATCTCCTTGCAGTCCAAGGGACTCTCAAGAGTCTTCTCCAACACCACAGTTCAAAAGCATCAATTCTTCTGCGCTCAGCTTTCTTTATAGTCCAACTCTCACATCCATACATGACTCCTGGAAAAACCATAGCCTTGAATAGTTGGACCTTTGTTGACAAAGGAATGTCTCTTGCTTTTTAATATGCTATCTAGGTTGGTCATAACTTTTCTTTCAAGGAGTAAGCATCTGCAGTGATTTTGGAGCTCAAAAAATAGAGTCAGCCACTGTTTCCCCATCTATTTGCCATAAAGTGATGGGATCAGGTGCCATGATCCTAGTTTTCTGAATGTTGAGGTTTAAGCCAGCTTTTGCACTCTCCTCTTTCACTTTCATCAAGAGGCTTTTTAGTTCTTCTTCACTTTCTGTCATAAGGGTGGTGTCATCTGCATATCTGAGGTTATTGATATTTCTCCCGGCAATCTTGATTCCAGCTTGTGCTTCATCCAGCCCAGTGTTTCTCATGATGTACTCTGCATATAAGTTAAATAAGCAGGGTGACAATATACAGCCCTGACATACTTCTTTTCCTATTTGGAAGCAGTCTGTTCCATGTCCAGTTCTAACTGTTGCTTCCTGGCCTGCATACAGATTTCTCAAGAGGCAGGTCAGGTGGTCTGGTATTCCCATCTCTTGAAGAATTTTCCGCAGTTTATTGTGATCCATGCAGTCACAGGCTTTGGCATAGTCAATAAAGCAGAAGTAGATGTTTTTCTGTAACTCTCTTGCTTTTTCCATGATCCAGCGGATGTTGGCAATTTGATCTCTGGTTCCTCTGCCTTTNCGGATGTTGGCAATTTGATCTCTGGTTCCTCTGCCTTTTCTAAAACCAGCTTGAACATCTGGAAGTTCACAGTTCACGTATTGCTGAAACCTGGCTTGGAGAATTTTGAGCCTTACTTTACTAGCATGTAAGATGAGTGCAATTGTGTGGTAGTTTGAGCATTCTTTTGCATTGCCTTTCTTTGGGATTGGACTGAAAATTGACCTTTTCCAGTCCTGTGGCCACTGCTGAGTTTTCCAAATTTGCTGGCATATTGAGTGCAGCACTTTCACAGCATCATCTTTCAGGATTTGAAATAGTTCAACTGGAATTCCATCACCTCCACTAGCTTTGTTCGTAGTGATGCTTTCTAAGGCCCATTTGACATCACATTGCAGGATGTCTGGCTCTAGGTGAGTGATCACACCTTCGTGATTATCTGGGTCGTGACGATCTTTTTTGTACAGTTCTTCTGTGTATTCTTGCCACCACTTCTTAATATCTTCTGCTTCTGTTAGGTACATACCATTTCTGTCCTTTATCGAGCCCATCTTTGCATGAAATGTTCCCTTGGTATCTCTAATTTTCTTGAAGAGATCTCTAGTCTTTCCCATTCTGTTGTTTTCCTCTATTTCTTTGCATTGATTGCTGAGGAAGGCTTTCTTATCTCTTCTTGCTATTCTTTGGAACTCTGCATTCAGATGCTTATATTTTCCCTTTTCTCCTTTGCTTTTTGCTTCTCTTTTCACAGCTATTTATAAGCCCTCCCCAGACAGCCATTTTGCTTTTTTGCATTTCTTTTCCATGGGGATGGTCTTGATCCCTGTCTCCTGTACCATGTCACAAGCCTCAGTCCATAGTTCATCAGGCACTCTATCAGATCTAGTCCCTTAAATCTATTTCTCACTTCCACTGTATAATCATAAAGGATTTGATTTAGGTCATACCTGAATAGTCTAGTGGTTTCCCTACTTTCTTCAATTTAAGTCTGAATTTGCTAATAAGGAGCTCATGATCTGAGCCACAGTCAGCTCCCGGTCTTGTTTTTGCTGACTGTATAGAGCTTCTCCCTCTTTGGCTGCAAAGAATATAATCAACCTGATTTCGGTGTTGACCACCTGGTGATGTCCATGTGTAGAGTTTTCTCTTGTATTGTTGGAAGAGGGTGTTTGCTATGACCAGTGCGTTCTCTTGGCAAAACTCTATTAGCCTTTGCCTTGCTTCATTCCGCATTCCAAGGCCAAATTTGCCTGTTACTCCAGATGTTTCTTGACTTCCTACTTTTGCATTCTAGTCTGCTATAATGAAAAGGACATCTCTTTTGGGTGTTAGTTCTAAAAGGTCTTCTAAAAGGTCTTCATAGAACCATCCAACTTCAGCTACTTCAGCATTACTGGTTGGGGCATAGACTTGGATTACTGTGATATTGAATGGTTTGCCTTGGAAACCAACAGAGATCATTCTGTCGTTTTTGAGACTGCATCCAAGTACTGCATTTCGGACTCTTTTGTTGACCATGATGGCTACTCCATTTCTTCTAAGGGGTTCCTGCCTGCAGTAGTAGATAGAATGATTATCTGGGTTAAATTCACATTCTAGTCCATTTTAGTTCGCTGATTCCTAGAATGTCTTAAATCTTTTAATAATTTATTCTCCCCTTTTTAACCACCACCTAATCTTGGTTCTGCAAAAAAAGTATATATTAATGCTCACCACCAGTCTTTATTTTGACATCTCTTTACCATAATCATTTTTATTTCCATATCAAAGTTTCTTATATTTAAAGAAAAGAAAACTAAGATTGAAAAGACAAGGCCTTAAACAAATTGGCTACCAATAAAAGTTGAAAAGAAAACTTAATCATTTCAGAAATGGTTAATCAGCTAAGTCTGGCAATGGTATGGGGAAATGGGCATCTCATACCTTGTTAATAGGAATGAAAATTGATATAGCATCTCTGAAGAAAAATGTAGCAGTACATTATCAGTATTAGCACTTGCATACCCTTTGACTCAGCAATTCTTCTCCAGGAATCAAAGGGAAAAGAAGACTTTAGGCATACAAATATAGCATGTTCATTTTTGCTGTCTGAAGCTCATTGTCTAACAGATTCTTCAGGAAAGACTCATGGAAACAATATCTCCCAAGTTCCTGTGTGTTGATAACAGTTTGTGTCCTTTGTATTTGGAAATCAGTTTTGATGGATATAAAAACCTTATTTATCATTTTCTTTCCTCTGGTATCTTAAATATGTTGCTCTATTTCATTTGACCATAAAGTGGTGTTTAAAAAAATTATGATGACAAGCCTATGTTATTTCTTTATGTAATGACGCCTTTTCTTTTTTTTTGCATAGGTATCCAAGTTTTCTTTATTTTTCTTTAAAGTCTAGGAATTTTCCTGGAACATGTCTTGGTCAGTTGAGGTCAATATTGTCAAGTATTTATATTCTCTTTCAATACATAATTTCAAAAAAAATTTTTTTTTTACTTCAAGAAAGTTTCTTTGAATTTCATGACTGTTTTGAGAGCCCCTTATCAGCCTGTTTCAAAACCAGATGGGGAGAAATCTCCAAATGAAACTGGGAAGAGAGGGCGAGCAGGTTGACATGAGTAACTTTTTTTCCCAGTGAAGTTTGAGCCCACAGTGCAAATTAATCTCATGTCACTTACTTTTCTTAGATACAGGTATTGGCCCATTGAATCAAACCCAGAAAGGGCAACAGATCCAGCCAAGGTCACACCGAGAGTTGAGGAGAGCTGCCCTCCCTTCCCCCCGCACTGCATCCAAGTCACAGATCAGAGTCATCACATAAAAAGAATCAGTGTCAAAATGAATTCTAGAAGAGAGTTTTGGCAGGGCCATCCTAGACAGACCCATGACCTTATGATGTTTGTTTCAATCAATTCCTACTTCGCCAAGTTCATCATCCCACTGAACTGCCCAGATGTGCCTTCTGCCGCAGTGGGACACAATTCTGAGGTTGTCTATCACCATGGTATGGTTTTGGCCAGATCTACAACATCTACACTTTCACTGACTCCATATGTTTCTTTACATTCCACTTTTCTTTGTGTAAATAAATATCTGAAAATGCACATAAGAAGATATACTTAAAATTTTTTGTTTATTTATTTTTTAAAAAATATAAATTTATATTAACTCGATGCTAATTACTTTACAATATTGTATTGGTTTTGCCATACATCAACATGAATCCACCATGGGTGTACACTTGTTCCCCATCCCGAACCCCTCTCCCACCCCCCTCTCCGTACCATCCCTCTGGGTCATCCCAGTGCACCAGCCCCAAGCATCCTGTATCCTGCTTCAAACCTGGACTGGTGATTCATTTCATATTTGAAATTATACATGTTTCAGTGCCACTCCCAAATCATCCCACCCTTTCCCTCTCCCACAGAGTCCAAAAGACTGTTCTATACATCTGTGTCTCTTTTGCTGTCTCACATACAGGGTTAGCATTACCATCTTTGTAAATTCCATATATATGCATTAGTATACTGTATTGGTGTTTTTCTTTCTGGCTTACTTCATTCTGTATAATCGGCTCCAGTTTTATCCACCTCATTAGAACTGATTCAAATGTATTCTTTTTAATGGTTGAGTAATACTCGCATTGTGTATATGTACCACAGCTTTCTTATCCATTCATCTACTGATGGACATCTAGGTTGCTTCCATGTCCTGGCTATTATAAACAGTGCTGCGATGAACATTGGAGTACCTGTGTCTCTTTCAATTCTGGTTTCCTTGGTGTGTATGCCCAGTAGTGGGATTGCCAGGTCATAAGGCAGTTCTAATCACATCACAACTATAAATAGAAAAGCAAGCATCTATCCCTTGTTACATTTCCCTGATGGCTCAGGTGGTAAAGAATCCATCTGCAATGCAGGAGACCCAGATCCCCTGGAGAAGGAAATGGCTACCCATTCCAGTATTCTTGCCTGGAGAATTCCATGGACAGAGGAACCTGGTAGACTACAGTCCATGGGGTCAAAAAGAGTTGGACATGACTGAGCGACTAACATTTTCAATTTCATCCCTTGTTATGACTAGAAAGTATCTATAAAAGTAAACACTCTAACTGAATAATGTATTAAATTCTTGCTAGATATTCTTGCATACCTGAAAAATGTGAACCCGAGGCATGTTCTGTCTAAAAAATGATCAGCAAGTGTTAGAGAAGTGCTGGAGACATACTGCCTCCTGAGACTTTTTTTAAAAAAGATATCGGAAGGACTAATGAAGACGTAGAAATGGAATAACACTCCCCCTGTGTGATTCAATTCTTCAGAGTTCTGCCTGAATCCTGCCTAGATCCCCATGGGTACACCCATGGTGTTGCATCCACACTTGAATGGGAACTGACAGAGTGGGGAAAGAACTGGAGAAGGAATTCACTGGTGCCATTAACTCCTTTCCCTGTTTTAGTCAGTTCAGTTCAGTTCAGTTGCTCAGTCGTGTCCGACTTTTTGCAACCCCATGAATCGCAGCACGCCAGGCCTCCCTGTCCATCAGCATCACCCAGAGTTCACTCAGACTCATGTCCATCAAGTCAGTGATGCCATCCAGCCATCTCATCCTCTGTCGTCCCCTTCTCTTCCTGCCCCCAACCCCTCCCAGCATCAGAGTCTTTTCCAATGAGTCAACTCTTCGCATGAGATGGCCAAAGTATTGGAGTTTCAGCTTTAGCATCAGTCCTTCCAGAGAACACCCAGGGCTGATCTCCTTCAGAATGGACTGGTTGGATCTCCTTGCAGTCCAAGGGACTCTCAAGAGTCTTCTCCAACACCGCAGTTCAAAAGCATCAATTCTTTGGCACTCACAGTAGTTAGTATATAACAACCACCCTAAATCTCAGTTGCTTGAATGACTGATTACTGTAGCTCATGCTTTTGTTACAGAGCTCTGTGTAGCTAACCTCCTCTTTTGTAGGAGGAAAGGCAAATGGCATAAATACAGGAAGAGGTTAGGGACTGGGACCTTATAAATTTCTTTTAGCCACCTTCCACAGTAATGAAATTGCTTGCATCATTTTTGTCCCCTTTGCCGCTTGTAAGATAATGATGTTGTTGGACTATAGTTATCAACTCTTCAGCCTTTTCACCCTGAGGGACTCTTTATTTTTTTCTCTACAGGTCCAAATCCTGAAAGATTTTTATGTCTTAATTAAACTGAATTTAATAAGGTGAAATATCTTTTCAGCTTTTTGAAATAGTACTATCTTCTGGGACCTCAATTTTGAAATCACTAAATTAGATTTCCTTTACGTATCTAACATTCCAGTTTTTCCAAGATTCTACAAATTTATTAAGCAACTATTCTATGATTGTATGCTTTTAAAATTGCCAAGAATCTAGTGTATTTTTTTGTTACATACTTCTAGGGTTCAAAAGCTAGTCAATGAAACTTTATTTTCAAAGAGTCTGTGTTTGTATTTCTAAGATTCAAAGGCTTTATGTGCCAGCACATCTTAAAACAATAACTGAAGGGTTTCCCATGCATTTTATGTTTGTCCTCTTTCCTCATGCAGGATAAAGTCTGTTTTAGGGAAAGTTCCATATGCACTTGAAAAGAATATGCATTTGTTACTGCTGTTGGGTAAAGTAGTCTATAAAAGCCAGTTAATTATAGCTGTTTAATGGTGTTCATTCTATACCCTTGTTGATTTTATGTTTACAAATTCTATAGATTACTGAGGAAGCTGTATTACAGCCTTCAACAATAATTATGGATTTGTCTATTTCATCTTTCAGTTCTGTCTGTATGCTTTCTATATTTTAAAGCTCTTTTTCTGGATGCATACATGCACACTTTAAAATTGTCCTTCTTAATGGATAGATCTATTTATCATTATTTAATGTTTCTTTTTACCCCTAGTGATTTTCTTGGCTCAGAAGTCACTCTGTAACTAGTGCTAGTATGGTATATAATTTTCATCCTTTCAGTTTTAACCCGCCTATGTAATCATATTTAAAGTAAATTTCTTTTAGACAACATATAGTTGGGTCATTTTAAAAAATCTATTTTGGCCATTTTTTACTTTTGATTATTAATAGTAAATTTAGACCATTTATATTTAATGTACTGTACTTGTTATTGATATGTTTGGGTTTTTTAAGTTGTTTTATTGTTTTCTGGTTGTTCCCTCTATTTTTCATTCCATTCCATTTCATTCCACTGTTCTTCCTTTCCTATTTTTGAGGGGTTATTTGAACATGTTTTAGTATTCCATTTTAATATACCTATTGTGTATTTACTATCTCTCATTGTATAATTAAGTTTAGAGGCTGCTCCATTGATTGCAGCTGACATTAATACTTGTCACAACCATTTGGAGTTAATATTTTATGACTTCAAGGGAAATGTAGACACTTCACCTTCAGACATGTCTGTTCACTCTCCTCTCTTTATGTTATAATTGTCTTATGTATTACATCTACATGGGACTTCCTTGGTGCCTCAGATGGTAAAGCATCTGTCTACAGTGCGGGAGACCCAGGTTCGAGCCCTGGGTTGGGACGATCCCCTGGAGAAATGGCAATCCACTCCAGTACTATTGCCTAGAAAATCCCATGGACAGAGGAGCCTGGTAGGCCCCAGTCTATGGGGTCGCAAAGAGTCGGACATGACTGAGCGACTTCACTTCACTTCATTACATCTACATAGATTGAAATTTCCACCAGATAGTGTTCAGGCAAATTTTCACTTATAGCTTTCAAATATATTTTAAAGAATGCAAGAGAAAAAGAATAGTCCCTTATTCTTTACTCACATGTTTGCCATTCTATGACCCATAGTTAGCAGTTGTGTTGCTCCTTCTTCCTTTCTGATCTTCCAAGTTCCCTTCTGTATCCTTCTATCAGGAGAACGTCCTTTAGCAATTCTCCTAGAGTAGGTGGCTTGCTGGCTATGGGTTCTCTTAGTTTTCTTTCACCTGAGATTGACTTTTTCATTTCATCTTCATTCCTAAAGGGCATTTTTGCTATATACAGAATTCTGAGTTGACAGTTCTTTTCTTTCAGCATTTTAAATATGTTACCCACTTCCTTCTTATTCTCTTGGCTTCTGCTGTAAAAATCTTCTCCAAAAATGAAGGGGAAAAGTATTATAGGGAATATCAGACAGTTAATAAAGATGAGTGAGTGAGTGAAAGGCACTCAGTTGTATTCAACTCTTTGAGACTCCATGGATTATACAGTCCATGGAATTCTCCAGGCCAGAATACTAGAGTGGGTAGCTGTTCCCTTCTCCAGGGGCATCTTCCCAACCCAGGGATTGAACTCAGATCTTCTGCATTGCAAGTGGATTCTTTACCACCTAAGCTACCAGGGAAGCCCCTAGTGTGTTATTTTTCTTGATCTTGTATTGCTTGTGGTATTTGTCAGCTTTTCAAATTTTGTGGTTTATTTTCATTTTCTTGTCTCATTCCAAATAAACATTCACATTTATATCTAAATGTATTCATAATTTTCTTTTCTTTTTCTTAAGGAGGATCATCCAAACTGGCATAAACTTTGGACTTCACAAGAACTAGATCCTGTCCTGCTTCCACCCTCTACATCTGCCTTCGATCCCTTCAAGGAGATGTCAAGGTGAGAGAAAAAAAGACAGACACTGGCTGAGTCCCCAGCTAGATTCCTCCTTCTTGGCCCAGTTCAGGAGCTGAAAAATTCTGCATGACGTGCCTAGGTAGACACCGCTGAGTAACCTCCTGCAGATTTCTGCAGGTCAGAGAATCCAGGTGAGCCAGACACCTGACGGTGGCAGCTGTGAGGCAACAGAAGCCAATAGGCTCAGCTAAAAATCAGATGAGGAAGGCATAGCAGGAGCAGGCAGCTAGTCCTGATTGCAGGACCAGATATACAAGATGCTCCCTCCATCCAGGGATTGTGTGAAGCCCTGTAGATCTGGACATAACCCAGCGGGGAAGAAGACTATTAAATGGAGATTTCAACCTCTGTCTCTGCTCCTCCTCCTTCCTCCTACCTCTGCCCAGACATCCCGTTTGCCCCACTGTTTCTCCCAGGACAGGCCAAGCATACTCCAGTCCAGCCTCAGGGCCTTTGCACTCTCCATTCCCTCACCCAGATAGACCCTTCTTCTCTGAGTCTTCATAAACCTCACTCCCTCACGTCTTCCAGGTCTCTGAATGAAGGTCACCTCATCAGGACACTTTCTCCGACCACCCTAAATAAAATAACACTCCTTCTCCATCACTACTTTTGCCTTCCCTCTGCTGAATTTTTCATTAGAGCACTTAACAACACTTATGACATTCTATCATATATTTGTTTTTTTGGTTTCATTTTTCATCTCTCTCTCCCACTGGGATGCATATGAAACTTCATGGTATAAGTAGTTTTAATCTGATATGTCATGGCTATATTCTCACCCTGTGAAAAAAAAGAAAATACATAGAGGCCCTTGATAAACATTTGTTGAATAAATAATAATTAATTCTCTCCCACATGTATGAATGGAAGCTATTAATAATAAATTAAGTTTGTACAAGGAAAAATAAAGTTATAGTTCCTGGAATCTGTACCTGACTTTTCTATCCTTGGTGTTAAGATAGACTTTTAAGAGTCTCGTTGGGTATAAGATTCTATAATCTGCCCTGCATTTGTTTCTAAGTCTCTATTATAGAGACTGTGATTCTCTGTGTCTGCATCAAGAATCTTGGAAATCCTGGCCTTGGTGGCTCTGGACAGCTCACCCTGAAATATAAAGCTGGATCTTAATGACTCCAAGATGTACAGGATAAACCAAGGGCACCCAGCTTGATTTCACATAGCGGTTCCAGCTTGGAGGGATAATTGGAAAGATTATCACCAGGAAATTGTTTACAGGACAGGGGAACTCCAGACACAGCCATCACCACCCCCAGCCCCTGCCTGGTTTTTATTTCACATAAATGGTTTTCTGAGCAGACAAAAGGGCAGACTGGTTTGGTGGATTTATGAGACAAAAAGGGAATGCCCACAGAGGTCAGGGTTGTCCCAGCCATCAGGGAAAGGTAAAGGTCCTGAGATGATGGCAATGCTCCCCCTCCCCCAACCAAGGCGATAAGATAGTTCAGTCCCAGGGCCAGCACACCGCAGGCTTGCTGGGCCCAGGCAAGGGACCTAAACAAGCAAATACAGCCAGGCAGAGGCCAAGGTAGACAGGATACCTATGCCCCTTCTCAAGAGGGCAACTCTGACCAATTTTTTCCCCATCAGGCATGTCAATGTGGCCAGATTTTCTGAGTTCCATTTAAAAGCCAAATCCCAAGTTTGTATGTGAAATCTTCCCATTTTAAATGTTGGTAATGGAATCAAAAAAAATTTTTTAAGTACCATTTTCTAGTTAATATTTCCACGTAACAAGTAATTCCAAATTGAGTGACGTAAAGCCACCATTTTATTACTTTCATGGATTCTTTGTGTTGAAAGTCTAGACAGGGCACTGCGGGGACAGCTTGACTCTGCTCCACGGTGTCTGGGGCTTCAGCTGGGAAGATTCAAACGGCCAGGGCTACAGTCGTCTGGAGGCTTCTCTGCTGCTGCCTGGGCAGGGGTGACTCAAAGCCTGGGACTGCCCACTGGAGCTAGTGCCTCCACATGGCTTCTCCATGTGGCCCAGGCTTCTCACAGCATGTGCTCGGGTTCCCAGACAGAGTATCCAGAGAGTGAGCGCTGCGTGAGAGCCAGGTGGAAGCTGCCTGGCATGGTATGCTTTAGCCTCACAAAGTTCTCTCTCTGGTAAGAGGATTATACTTTCTGTGCCATTGACATCAGGCCTGGCCGCATAACTTACTTTGGCCAAAGATCTGTGAGCTTGAGTGATGTCATGGCACTTCCGAGCAGGAGCTTTAAGAACCACCCATGTTTCCACCAGAGGTTTTCCCCCCTTCCACCAGGTATCCCAATAGAGTCACTGGGTCCCAGAAAGGACCCAGCTGGGTCCTAGAAGGAAGATGCTGTGGAGAGAGCTGCAGCCAATCCTGGGTGTAGGATGCCTAAGAAATAAACATTGGTTGTTGTAAACCAGTGAGATGTGACATTTGTTACTGCAGCATAACTTAGAGAAGCTGACTGATACAGAAATATAACCAATGAATTGATAAAAAATTTTCACTCTTTGTTAGAGTATAAATTTTATAAGTAGTATAAATTTTATAAGTAGTATACTTACCTTTTATAAGTAGTACATTGATGCTTTACATTAGTTTCTCCTTGTTCTAATAAACAGAAGCATTTTCCCCCCAAATATTTACAAGGATTTATATTTTTAAACAAATCTGGTAAATATTTCTTGCATCTTCTCCATTCTTTTTCTGAGATCCTGGATCATCTTTGTGTGTGCTTGTGTGCTGAGTCACTTCAGTCATGTCTGACTCTTTGTGACCCTACAGACCATAGCCCATAGCCCAGCAGGCTCCCTTGTACACGGGATTCTCCAGCCAAGAATACTGAGGTGGGTTGCTATTTCCTCCTCCAGGGGATCTTCCCAACCCAGGGGTTGAACCTGCACCCCTTATATCTCCTGCATTGGCAGGCAGGTTCTTTACCACTGGTACTATCTTCACCATCATTATTTTGAATTCTTTTTCTGGAAGGTTGCCTATCTCCACTTCCTTTAGTTGTTTTTCTGGAGTTTTATCTTTTTCCTTCACCTGGCAGATAACCCTCTCTGCCTGTTCATTTTGATTAAGTTTTGGTGATTGTGGTTTTCTTTCTGGAGGCTGTGGGATTGTAGTTCTTCTTGCTTCTTCAGTCTGCCCTCTGGTGGATGAGGCTGAGGCTAGTGTAAGCTTCCTGATGGGAGAGATTGGCTGTGGGAAAAACTGGGTCTTGCTCTGGAGAGCAGGGCTGCTGCTGCTAAGTCGCTTCAGTCGTGTCCGACTCTGTGCGACCCCATAGACGGCAGCCCACCAGGCTCCGCCGTCCCTGGGATTCTCCAGGCAAGAATACTGGAGTGGGTTGCCATTTCCTTCTCCAATGCATGAAAGTGAAAAGTGAAAGTGAAGTTGCTCAGTCGTGTCTGACTCTTAGCGACCCCATGGACTGCAGCCCACCAGGCTTCTCCATCCATGGGATTTTCCAGGCAAGAGTACTGGAGTGGGGTGCCATTGTTACAGTAAGCTAATAGCCCAACGCTGAGGATGGTGGAATAGAAGGATGTGCGGTCATCTTCTTCAAGAACTCCAAAATTACAACTCACTGCTGAACAACCATCGACAGGAGAATGTTGGATCCCACCTAAAAAAGATACCCCCACGTCCAAGGGAAAAGGAGAAGCCCCAACAAGATGGTAGGAAGAGTGAAATCCCATTTAGAATCAAACCCTATACCAGCCAGAGACACTTGGAGGGCTCAGTTAAAACCTTGTGCACACCAGGAGAACCCACAGAGACTAAGCCAGACCTGCCTTTGAGTGTTTGAGTGTTTCCCACAGAGGTATGGGTCAGCAGTGGCCTGCCGCAGGGCACAGGCTCTGGGTGCAGCAGACCTGGTTATGGCATAAGCCCTCTTGGTGGATGTCGCCATTAACCCCACCATAGAACTGCCAGAACTTACACAAGACTGGGGAAACAGACACTCGGAGGCGCAATCAAAACATCGTGCACACCAGGACCCAGGAGAGAGGAGCAGTGACCACACAGAGACTGACTCAACTTGCCCACGAGTGTCCAGGAGTCTCCAGCAGAGGCGTGGGTCAGCAGCAGCCTGTTGCAGGGTCAGGGGCACGGAGTGGGGCAGTGCACAGGACCTTTTGAAGGAGGTCACCATTATCTTCATTACCTCCACCATAGTTTGGCCTCAGGTCAAACAATAGGGAGGGAACATAGCTCTGCCCATCAACAGAAAACTGGATTAAAGATTTACTGAGCGGGGCCCCGCCCATCAGAACAAGACCCAGTTCCCCCTTCAGTCAGTCTCTCCCATCAGGAAGCTTCCATAAGCCTCTTATCCTTCTCCATCAGAGGGCAGACAGAAATGAAAACCACAATCACAGAAAACTAACCAATCTGATCACAAGGGCCACAGCCTTGTCTAACTCAATGAAACTATGAGCCATGCTGTGTAGGGCCACCCAAGATGGACCGGTCATGGTGGAGAGTTCTGACAAAACGTGGTCCACTGGAGAAGGGAATGACAAACCACTTCAGTATTCTTGCCTTGAGAACAGTAAAAAAAGGCAAAAAGATAGGAAACTGAAAGATAATTCCCCAGGTTGGTAGGTGCCCAATATGCTACTGAAGAACAGCGGAGAAATAACTCCAGAAAGAATGAAGAGATGGAGCCAAAGCAAAAACAACATCCAGTTGTGGATGTGACTGGTGATGGAAGAAAAGTCCGATGCTGTAAAGAACAACATTGCATAGGAACCTAGAGTGTTAGGTCCATGAATCAAGGTAAATTGGAAGTGGTCAAACAGGAGATGGCAAGAGTGAACATTGACATTTTAGGAATCAGTGAACTAAAATGGACTGGAATGGGTGAATTTAACTCAGATGACCATTATATCTCCTACTGTGGTCAAGAATCCCTTAGAAGAAATGGAGTAGCCTTCATAGTCAACAAAAGAGTCTGAAATATGATACTTGGATGCAATCTCAAAAATGACGGAATGATCTCTGTTTGTTACCAAGGCAAACCATTCAATATCACAGTAATCCAATTCTATGCCCCAATAAGTAATGCTGAAAAAGCTGAAGTTGAACAGTTCTATGAAAACCTACAAGACCTTCTGGAACTAACACCTACTAAAGATGTCCTTTTCATTATAGGGGACTGGAATGCAAAAGTGGGAAGTCAAGAGATACCTGGAGTAACAGGCAAATTGGGCCTTGGAGTCCAAAATGAAGCAGGGAAAAGGCTAACAGTTTTGCCAAGAGAACGCACTGGTCATAGCAAACACCCTCTTCCAACAACACAAGAGACAACTCTACACATGGATATCACCAGATAGTTAATACCAAAATCAGACTGATTATATTCTTTGCAGCCAAAGATGGAGAAGCTCTATACAGTCAGCAAAAACAAGACCGGGAGCTGACTGTGGCTCAGATCATGAACTCCTTATTGCCAAATTCAGACTTAAATTGAAGAAAGTAGGGAAAACCATTAAACCATTCAGGTATGACCTAAATCAAATCCCTTATGATTATACAGTGGAAGTGACAAAGAGATTCAAAGGATTAGATCTGATAGAGTACGTGAAGAACTATGGACAGAGGTTTGTGACATTGTACAGGAGGCAGGGATCAAGACCATCCCCAGAGGAAAGAAATGCAGAAAGGCAAAATGGTTGTCTGAGAGGCCTTACAAATAGCTGAGAAAAGAAGAGAAGCTAAAGACAAAGGAGAAAAGGAGAGATATACCCTTCTGAATACAGAGTTCCAAAGAACAGCAAGGAGAAAGCCTCCCTCAGTGATCAGTGCAAAGAAATAGAGGAAAACAAGAGAATGGGAAAGACTAGAGATCTCTTCAAGAAAATTAGAGATACCAAGGGAACATTTCATGCAAAGATGGGCACACTAAAGGACAGAAATGGTATGGATCTAACAGAAGTAGAAGATATTAAGAAGAGGAGGCAAGAATACACAGAAGAACTAAACAAAAGAGATCTTCATGACCTAGATAACCACAGTGGTGTGATCACTCACCTAGAGCCAGATATCCTGGAATGTGAAGCCAAGTGGGCCTTAGGAAGCATCCTAAGAACAAAGCTAGTTGAGGTGATGGAATTCCAGCTGAGCTATTTCAAATCCTGAAAGATGATGCTGTGAAAATGCTGCACTCAATATGCCAGCAAATTTGGAAAACTCAGCAGTGGCCACAGGACTGGAAAAGGTCAGTCTTCATTCCAATCCCAAAGAAAGGCAATGCCAAAGAATGTTCAACCTACCACACAATTGCACTCATCTCACATGCTGGCAAAGTAATGCTCAAAATTCTCCAAGCCAGGCTTCAGCAATACGTGAACTGTGAACTTCCAGATGTTCAAGCTGGATTTAGAAAAGGCAGAGGAACCAGATATCAAATTGCCAACATCCACTGGATCATCAAAAAAGCAAGATTATTCCAGAAAAATATCTACTTCTGCTTTATTGACTAGGCCAAAGCCTTTGACTGTGTGGATGACAACAAACTGTGGAAAATTCTTAAAAGATGGGAATATCAGACCACCTGACCCGCCTCCTGATAAATCTGTATGCAGGTCAAGAAGCAACAGTTAGAACTGGACATGGAACAACAGACTAGTTCCAAATCGGGAAAGGAATACGTCAAGACTGTATACTGTCACCCTGCTAATTTAACTTATATGCAGAGTACATCATGTGAAATTCTGGGCTGGATGAAGCACAAGCTGGAATCAAGATTGCTGGGAGAAATATCAATAACCTCAGAAATGCAAATGACACCACCCTTATGGCAGAAAGTGAAGAAGAACTAAAGAGCCTGTCGATGAAAGTGAAAGAGGAGAGTGAAAAAGTTGGCTTAAAACTCAACATTCAGAAAACTAAGATCATGACATCCGGTCCAATCACTTCATGGCAAATAAACGAGGAAACAGTGGAAACAGTGAGAGACTTTATTTTGGGGGCCTCCAAAATCACTACAGATGGTGACTACAGCCATGAAATTAAAAGATGCTTGCTCCTTGGAAGAAAAGCTATGACCAACCTAGACAGCATATTAGGAAGCAGAGACATTTTGCCAACAAAGGTTCGTCTAGTCAGGGCTATTGTTTTTTCAGTAGTCATGTATGGATGTGAGAGTTGGACCACAGAGAAGGCTGAGCATTGAAGAATTGATGCTTTTGAACTGTGGTGTGGGAGAAGACTCTTGAGAATTCCCTTGGACTGCAAGGAGACCAGTCCATCCTAAAGGAAACCAGTCCTGAATGTTCATTGGAAGGACTGATGCTGAAGCTGAAACTCCAATACTTTGGTCACCTGATGCGAAGAACTGACTCATTGGAAAAGACCCTGATGCTGGGAAAGATTGAAGGTGAGAGGAGAAGGGAACGACAGAGGATGAGATGGTTGGATTGCATCACCAACTCGATGGACATGAGTTTCAGCAAGCTCTGAGAGTTGGTGATGGACAGGGAGGCCTGGCATGCTGCAGTCCATAGGGTCGCAAAGAGTCGGACACAACTGAGCGACTTAACTGACTGACTGATGGTAGGGCTAATGATGACGTCCAAAAGGGCTCTCACCAAGGGCAGGACTGCTGCTGCCAGTGCCCTTGTCTCTGCAGTTAGCCTCTGTGGCTCCAGGCCTCCGAAGGTGTCCCTCTAACATATGCATGTAAGTCTGGTTCGGTCTCCTGAGGGGCCACTGCTCCTTTCCCCTGGGTCCTAGTGCACAAAAGATTTTGTCTGTGCCCTCCAAGAGTGGGGTCTCTGTATCTCCCAGTCCTGTGGAAGTCCTGCAATCAAATCTCGCTGGCCTTCAAAGTCAGATTCCCTGGGGATTTCTGTCACTTTGCCAGATGCCCAGGCTGGAAAGCCTGACGTGGAGCTCAGAACCTTCACAGCAGCGGGAGAACTTCTTTGGTATTATTTTTGTCCAGGCTTTGGATCACCCACCCGGCGGGTTTGGGATTTGATTTTATCGTGATTGCGCCCTTTCTACCATCTTACTGTGGCTTCTCCTTCGTCTTTGGACATGGGCAATCTTTTTCGGTGGGTTCCAGCATCCTCCTGCTGTTGATGGCTGTTCACTAGTTGAGATTTCAGAGCTCTCACAGGAGATGAGCGTACGTCCCTCTACTCCACCATCTTGAACCAATCTTTTATTTTTAAACAAGTTTGAAGAAATGTCATTGTCTTCCACAATGGCCCATCCCTCGTTTTAGAATACTAAAGACTATAAAGTCCCGCAATAAGGAAAACTTCATTAACTCAGTGTTTCCCAAAATCACTTCGTGATAGAACCTGCCATTTAATGTATCATGAGAGTCTGGGACACAGGTTATTCTCAAATTGATTTTTTTCTGTTTGCTATTAGGTAGTAAGCACGAGGTGGTTTACATGTATGATATCATTTAAATGCTATAACAGCCTATTTGAGAGAGGCAACATTATTCCCATTTTACAGCTGAGAAAGCAAAGGCTTAGAGAGACAAATTGACTTGCTTGGAGAAACCACAGTGGGAAAAAAAAGAAAAAATGGTGGAAGCAGGCCTTGTATCTAGGCTTGGAAACAAAGACTGAGCTCTTAACCCATCTAACTTCTTCCTGGCTCCAAACTCAGCTCCCAGCTCTGGAGCTATTTGGTGATGCTTCAGTATCCACTAAATCTTGTTCTCTCCACTTTACTCCTGACCATACCCCTTCATGCTCCTCATAACCTTCCATCTCCTCTCCATCTTTAAGCCTTGTTTGATGCTTAGCTCATGATCTGTCCTCCAGAAAGCCTTCCTTGACTACTTTTCTTCATCGTGAACTCTCTCTGACTTTATATGAAGAGTTAGTGGAGTAGAACATTTCCCTAAGATGTAAAGTCTCACACAACCTTAGACATACTGAATCAAAGACTCCAGGGACAGGGTCCACCTGTCTGGGTTTCAGCAAGTCTTCCTAGTAAGATACAGATGTATTTTCAAGTGTAAGAACCACTAATCTAAGTTGACAACTTTGGTTCCTTTCTCCTGACCAGCATTTAGTATAGGAGGAGACACTGGACAAAATTCTGGAGATGTGAGATGAATCTGTTAGGGAGGGGGCTTCTGGGAAATTTCATCATCCTTAATAGGATGAAAGACTCTACTCATTAAGATGTTTTTGGTTTCAAGCCACAGAAAATCTAGCTAACAGGAGCTTAAATAAATAGGAGTTTTGTTATTCTCACTTTCAAAAAGTCTAGAGCTAAGCAGTGGCTGGCCTTGGCTTGATGGCTTAGCAATGTCTGTGATTCTCTTGGCCTTTGCCTCTGAACACAGAATGGCTGCCACAGATTAGGTGTCACATCATATGCCAGGCAGGAGGAAGAAGTGGGGAAGGCTGCTGCAGGCCATGCCTGTCCCTCCTCTAGGGGAAGGTAGAAATTTCCCAGAAGCCCCCAAGAGGTTTCCACATATGTCTCACTGGCCAGAATAAGTCATGGGGGCACCTCTGGCAGCAAGGAAGATTGGCTAAGTGGGTATTTGGGTTTTCCAACTAAAGAAACTCTTGATGAAAGTGAAAGAGGAGAGTGAAAAAGTTGGCTTAAAGCTCAACATTCAGAAAACTAAGATCATGGCATCCGGTCCCATCACTTCATGTTAAATAGACAGGGAAACAATGGAAACAGTGGCTGACTTTATTTTTCTGGGCTCCAAAATCACTGCAGATGGTGATTGCAGCCATGAAATTAAAAGACACTTACTCCTTGGAAGGAAAGTTATGACCAACCTAGACAGCATAATAAAAAGCAGAGACCTTACTTTGTCAACAAAGGTTCGTCTAGTCAAGGAGATGGTTTATCTAGTGGTCATGTATGGATGTGAGAGTAGGACTATAAAGAAAGCTGAGTGCTGAAGAATTGATGCTTTTGAACTGTGGTGTTGGAGAAGACTCTTGAGAGTCCCTTGGACTGCAAGGAGATCCAACAAGTCCATCTTAAAGGCGATCAGTCCTGGGTGTTCATTGGTAGAACTGATGTTGAAGCTGAAACTCCAATACTTTGGCTACCTGATGCAAAGAGCTGACTCATTTGAAAAGACCCTGATGTTAGGAAAGATTGAGGGCAGGAGGAGAAGGGGACGACAGAGGATGAGATGGTTGGGTAGACACCGACAGTTGGTGAGGGACAGGGAGGCCTGGCGTGCTGCAATTCATGGGCTCACAAAGAGTCGGACACAACTGAGTGACTGAACTGAACTGAACTGAACCTCTATAGTGAAGGCAGGAAAAGGGTTGTGGATGATGTGGGGTGAGCAAACCCATAGTGTCTACCTTGCTGAAGTGAGATCTAGTTACTCCCAGCTGAAAAACTTTCTGACAGAAAGTAGTACCAGTTAGGGCAAGGGATCAGACAAAATTCTGCAGATGTGAGATGACTCTGTTAGGGAGGAGGCTTCTGGGAAATTTCATCAACCTTAATAAAATGATCATCCTATTAAAATGGTACAGAAGTCAGGCCCAGGGTCAGTGCACAAACTAATGAGGCTCCACCACAGATCCAATATTTCTCCTGTCTTACTGCCTTTGTTTTCCACAGAATCATTCCTCCTAGAATATCAGAGGAATGCACCCTCGGAATTTACCAAAAGATGCAGACAGGGTAGAGGAATTTGGGTTCTAAGATGGAAAAGTGAAAGTGAAAGTCACTCAGTCATGTCTAACTCTTTGCAACCCCATGGACTGTATAGTCCATGGAATTCTCCAGGCCAGAATACTGGACTGGGTGACCTTTGCATTCTCCAGGGGATCTCCCCAACCCATGGATTGAACCCAGGTCTCCCGCATTGCAGGCAGACTCTTTATCACCTGAGCCACAAGGTGGGAAAGACCTAGGGCTAATTTCTGGCCTATCATTTCTATGCTGTGTGACTTTAGGCAGGTGGCTCCACCTCTCTGAATGTCAGTTTCTTCATCTGTAAAATGGAGCTAATGAGAGCCACCACCTTCCCTCAGTGAGGTATGAGGATTAAATGAGATCAACAGCATATTAATAAAACAACAAGCTCCATTCTGCCTGACTCTTTGGGACCCCATGGATAGTAGCCCGCACCAAGCTCCTCCGTCCATGGGATTTTCAAGGCAAGAGTACTGGAGTGGGTTGCCATTTCCTTCTTCAGGGAATCTTCCCAACCCAGGGATCGAACCCAGGTCTCTCACATTGTAGACAGACGCTTTACCATCTGAGCCACCAGGGAAGTCTCTAATAAAACAACAAGCTCCATTCCTAGTACTAAGGTAGGTGCTCAGTGAACTGGTTTCTATTGTCGCTATTATCAATTATTTCAGCACAATCCTGCTGTTGTGCAGTTGAAGACATTGCTTTTTAAACATCAGGCCACAGAAAATCAGTGGACAGGATTCTTATTGCACCTCCTTTGAGGAACGCTTTAATGAAATGCAGAATGAAATTCTTATTAGCATATCAGTCCTTTCTGTGTAAATGACCATCATCCTAAGCATGACAGTGGTACCCTTGAGTGTAGGGGGAAGAAGGAGGCTACCCCCTCAGCACCTTTATCAGAAGCTCAAGTCCAGTGAGGGGAGGGGAGGTCAGTGACTATCCCCCTCCCAGGATGGAGGTGGCCAGCATCCTGAGCTGCCCTCCACACTTCCTGACATTTGTGGTTTAATCAAGCCCCATTAATCCCTCCAAGTATCAAAGCCCAGCACAGGAACCACAAACTCCCACAGCCTCTGACGGGAATTGTGTGGCTAAAGCCAAGGGGAACTCTTTGAAAGGTAATTAGTGTCCTTTGAATTCAGGGCCCTTTGATTTTGCTTCCTGGCTTTAAATGGTCACAGGAGAGTTTGCATCAAGGAGGAAAAACAAAAAAGCAGCAGCAAAAGTTCCTTGCACTGGGCCTTCTGCCTCCTCTTGAGTTGTGCTGTGGCTTAGGAGAGGATATTTGTGAATATGGTCAGAAGTGGATGAGTTGTCAAAGGGCTGTTTACTCATTCATTCATTCAGGCTCATGCTCTGCACCAGGCACCATTGCTAAACATGGGATGTGCAAATTTCATTGGTCATTTGTTCATTTTTAATATCTCCATGTCAGACACCAAGCTGGGCCCCATGGTCCTAAGCTTGTTGTTCAGTGGAGGAGGCACACCATAAACAGGTAAATAAATAAAACTAATAGCTTTGAGAATAGAGTGTGTGTGACCTCAGTCGCTCAGCCATATCTGACTCTTTTACAGCCCCATGGACTGCAGCCCGCTAGGCTCATCTGTCCATAGGATTTCTCAGGCAAGATTACTGGAGTGGGTTGCCATTCCCTTCTCCAGGGGATCTTCCTGACCCAGGGATCAAACCTAGGTCTCCAGCATTGGCAGGCAGATTCTTTACCACTGAGCCACCTGGGAAGCCTGAGAATAGAGTACCAAGAACTAAATAATGTTCATTCAATGAAGAATGGAAGAAGTGTCTTTGCTGTGGGGAGTTGGGGAAGGCCACCTTGAGGAGGGACTTCCCTGGTATCACAAAGAGTCAGTCCCTCTAATTCTTAAACTGGGACACCTTCTTAATACATCTTTTCCTTTGCCATCTTTTAATACATATAAGGTTGAAGAGAAGACTTTACTTCCAGTAAGGAAACAGTCAAAGGGTAGTCATTAATTAAAATTTAATTTCCCTGTCAGGGATTAATAAAGAATAGAGGGGAATGTGACAAACTCGAAAGAATCACATTTTATGCAAAGAGGGCAGTTGTTGGTCTCTGCTATCCTATTGTTTCATGTGGAAATGTGGGATACTTTAGATATTTTATGAAATCTTCAAATTTAAAAATATTGATGTAAAGGGCATGAGTTTGCATCCTCCATAGGCAACCTCTAAGATGACCCCAATGGTCCCACCTTCTGGTATTTATTCTCTTGTGTCATCTTTCCTCCATGGAATCAGGGCTGGCCTCTGCAATCAGTAGGAAATGGTAGACCTGATAGTGTGTGGTTTCTGAAGCTAGCTCACAAAAGCACTGAGATTCCATCTTGCTCACTTGAATCACTCACTCTGGGGGCAGCAGCCAAGCCATGAGGACATCAAGCCATCCTCCTTTGAGACCCATGGAAAGAGGTACTGAGGCTCTCAGCCTCCAGCCAGCACCAGCTGGACAGCCACAGAAGGAAAACTACTTGGAAGAGAGTCCTTCAGCCCTAGTCAAGCTTCAGGTGAGTGAAGCTCCTGCCAATACCCAACTAGACCCTCATGAAAGACCATAAGACAGAGCTGGCTGGCCTGCTCCCAAATTCCTGACCCATAGAAACCATGAGAGATCATAGATGATTTTTGTGTGTGACTATTGTTGTGTAACCCAAGGGTTGTCAAACTTTATCTATAAAGGGCCAGGTAATGCTTCCCATGTGGCTCAGCTGGTAAAGAATCCGCCTGCAATGTGGGAGGCCTGGGTTTGATCCCTGAGTTGGGAAGATCCCCTAGAGAAGGGAAAGGCTACCCACTCCAGTATTCTGGCCTGGAAAATTCCATGGACTGTATAGTTCATGGGGTCACAAAGAGTCGGACATGACTGAGCAACTTTCACTTTCACTAATGCAGGAGACCTGGGTTCGATCCCTGGGTCAGGAAGATCCCCTGGAGAAGGGAATGGCCACCCATTCCAGTATTCTGGCCTGGAGAACTCCGTGGACAGAGGAGAAACTGGCGGGCTGCCATCCATGGGGTCACAAAAAATCGGACACAACTGAGCGACTAACACTTTCACTTTCACAGTAAATATTTCAATGTGTACAGACCACATAATCTCTGTTAAAACTATTCAAGTCTGAAAAAAGTAGCCCTAGGTCATACAGACGACTGAGCGACTTCACTTTCACTTTTCACTTTCATGCATTGGAGAAGGCAATGGCACCCCACTCCAGTACTCTTGCCTGGAGAATCCCATGGACGGAGGAGCCTGGTAGGCTTCAGTCTATGGGGTCGTGAAGAGTCAGACACGACTGAGCGATTTCACTTTCGCTTTTCACTTTCACCCATTGGAGAAGGCAATGGCAACCCACCCCAGTGTTCTTGCCTGGAGAATCCTAGGGACAGGGGAGCCTGGTGGGCTGCCGTCTATGGGGTCGCACAGAGTCAGACACGACTGAAGCGACTTAGCAGCAGCAGCAGCATGTGGCAATATACAACTAATGCACAACTTCAATTTGTGAAGTGACCTGAACAGCTCGCCTTTCAGGCAAAGCACACTGTTGGTGCTTTGGAGGCCAGATTAGAAGCTGCACGTGGCACAAGCATCCAGGGACAATGGTCCCAGGAAGAGACAATGAGCCCAGCTTGAACGAGGAGATGACACAGAGGGCCTTTGTTCTTCCTGCCAGTCAACATCACAAGAATGATATTACAACCAATGGAGACCATGCCCTTTCATTCTCCCTGCTCTGTCTGGTGCTGACCTTAAACTGTCTCAAGAATAAACAAAGGGGACAGATAGGGAGGAAGCCTTCTCCTTCCCCAAGTGCTGTGAAGAGTGTGCAGAGCTGGCATGGGGCAAGCTCCTCAGCTGCTAATAAGGCTGAACCTTGAACCCAGGACAAAGAAACTCTCATGGAGGTTTCTAGGAACACTGCCTCTTGCTCAGTCTCTCTGCACCTTCCATGTGCCCTCTGCAGCCTGTTCCTCACAGCGCCTCTGAGCACCCAGTTCCCTGCTGGAGTCAACGCTGCAGCTGGGCACAACCTGGGACCGACCTGAGCCTGAAACGCAAAGGTCTACATGTGTGGTATATGGGGCAGTAGCTAGCGCAAGGTGCTCAGGAGCTGGGGAGGTGGGAGAAGAGAGGCAGAGGGCAGGAAAATAAAGAAGGGGAGGAGAAAATGGAGAAGCGGTCAGGGGAGAGAGAATCGAATCATCCAGAAGAGTTTGGATACAGAGTTCACACGGTGTCACCAGAATCTTGCCTCTCTCTTGATCCATCTGTGTAAATTCCATTCTCTAGCAACCCAGGCAGCTCCAACTTGTGGATTCTACAGCCGCACAAAGCAGTGACAGTAGCAATCCCAGCAGCGGTTTGGGATCCACTCTAATTGGCTCTCAGGTCACATGCCCGCATACTGTAACCAATCATTGTGTCCAGGAAATGTCCAAGTCAGATCGGCTTGGGTCCAGTGCTCCACCCCAGCCCTCCTGGACTGGAAGAAGAGGAAACCAGCCAGAAGAAAGGGAAAGTTTTAGGTTCAGGGCAGGATAGAGTCCCAAACTATGTCTCCTTTAAAGTTTACTGATTGAAAATTTCCTTTCCATTCCCTTCCTTGTGCAAAAGGGGTGATCGTACTGTGAGAGAAGGATGTGCCTGTGGTCACACAACTTGTCAGTGGTGCTATGCACTGAATGTTTGCACATGCCTCTGAAATTCATATGTTGAAGCCCTAATCCCCAGTGTGACAGTATTTGAAGGTGGGGCCTTTGGGAGGAGGTAGGTTTAGGTGAGGTCATGACGGGAGAGACTGCAGGAAGGGAACAGTGCTCTTGTAGGAACAGAAAGAGACCAGAGACACCTCACCGCCCCACCATGTGAGAGTACAGCAAGAAGACAGCCATCTGCAAGCCTAGAGCAGGGCCCTCACCACACACCGAATCTGTTAGTACCTTGATCTTGAACTTTCCAGCTTCCAGACTGTGAGAGATACAGTAGCCGCCCAGTCCATGGGGTTTTGTTACTGGAGTCCAAGTGGATTGAGACAGTGACAAAAGCCAGGCATGATTCAGGGCCTTGCTCTCTGGCAACTGTCTCCTCAGGGGCAAGGCCAAATGAGCCAGGTACTGAGGGAGCCAATGGGGCTCTGAGGCTACCTGGGAAGATTTATGGCAGGACTGGGGGAGGGGGGGGCGGGGGTGGGTGTTGAGGTCTTTCAGCAAGGACTTGTAGACTGGTCAGGGTTTCTGTGCACAGACAGCAGAGAAGAGGACTAGGCTTCCCCCAGAAGGGGTTCTCTCTTTCTCTTCCTCTGGACCTAACCATCTGGTGGGGAAATGCTGTAGCTTGGGGGACCAGCTGTAGTTACAGAGTGTTACCAGGACATTACAGGAGAAAGCATTATGGGGAGTGTGGGAGTCCCAGCACTGGCCTTTGTCCAGAAGGAGGAGGTCAAGGAGGCTTCCTGATAGCAAGGATGTTTGAGCTGAATTTTGACAGAAGAGCATAAATTTGCTAGAAAGGCTTTTCCAGTGATGGGATGTCATGTGCAAAGCATAGAAGTGCAATAGTTCATAACGTGAATTTTGGTGGTGGTTTAGTCGCTAAATCATGTCTGACCCTTGTGACCCCATGGACTGTAGCCTGCCAGGCTCCTCTGGGGCTTCCCAGGCAAGAAGGCTGGAGTGGGTTGCCATTCTCTCCTCCGAGGGATCCTCCCAACCCAGGGATCGAACCTGCAGCTCCTACTTTGCAGGTGGATTCTTTACCACTGAGCCACCAGGGAAGCTCCTCCCAATGTGGTCGCAGAATAGCAAATAGCTCTGCATGCTGATGTGCCAGAGAAAGGTAAGTGGTGAGGCTGGGCGGGTACCCGCAGGCCCTGATGGCACAGCCCCATGTGTGAAACTGACCAGAGTCCTGCCTCTGTTCCTCTAGCTCTGGGGAGCTGAGGGAGAACTCGGGAGGATGGAAGATGGGCAGTGACAACTTGTAAAGAAGCAAGTGACTTTGATCCCAAGAGGGATGGAGGTGGCACAGGTTGTAGGGACAGAACGTGGCTAACTCAAACCACCTTGACCCAAAGAGCAGCTCCGGAAGGATCTTGGGGTGACTCACTCTATCAAGTTTTGTGAAACATCTGTGGGGAAGTAACCATAAAACTTGTTGTTTTCTTTCTTGAAGACAGCTGGGCGATGTGAGCAAAAGCCTAAAACATGCATATTCTTTAACCTGGAAGTTCTACTTCTAGGGATATATCCTAAGAAAATCAGTAAAGGTGAGGGCAAAGATTGAGCTTCAAGGATGTTTATTGCAACACTCTTTAGATAGGAAATAACTGGAAATGAACTGAATATCCAAAAATAGGAGGGTGGTATATCTAATGACTGGAAGTCTGATGATGGATACTTCTTTAGTCATTCAACTTGCTGCTGTGGTAAAGATCAACAATTGCCAGACATCTGTCCACGGGCCAAGGCTTCTCTGTGAAAAAGTAGTTACTAGTCTATGGCAAAATCAGAAAAACAGAGACAACAACAAGATGTTCATTAAACTTTTTTTTGTGTGTGTAACATTATCTCCATTCTACTTCTTTGGCTTAATGATGAGAAGGGATATTAACTTTTTTCTTTCTAGGCTGCACATAACAAAAAAATCCAATTAACGGAGGCATAAACATGTAGGGGCGTTTTTTTTTTTTTTCAATGTGAAAAAGAAATCTAAAAGTAGCAACCACTGGGGAAGTGCTTACCAACGCTGGGCAAGTAGGGATCTCTGATTTTCTTACCCTTTCCCTCACGATTCCAAGAAGGCTGCCACTACTCTTGGCCAGGTATTCGTGTTCAAAGGTAGGAAAAGTTGGGTATGAGATGGTGTTGTGACATTTTCCCTTCTACACGAAAGCAAAAATTTCCTAGAAGTCTCCAGCATCCGTGTGTGTTCTAAGTTGCTTTAGTCATGTCCAGTTCTTTGAGACCCTATGGACTATAGCCCACAAGGCTCCTCTGTCCATGGAATTCTCCAGGCAAGAATACTGGAGTGGGTTGCCATGCCCTCCACCAAGGGAATCTTCCCAACCCAGGGACTGAACCCATATCTCCTACATTGGCAGGTGGGTTCTTTACCACTAGCACCACCTGGGAAGCCCCAGCAGACTTCCTCTTATGTTTCATTGGCTAAATTAGGTCCCGGGGTCACCCTTAGTTGCAAGAGGGTCTAGGAAATCAAGAATCTGGCAAAAGGAAATGGAACTCCATGTTGGATTTACTAATGATGTTTAACTGCCAGGACAGGGTACACAGCTCCCTTAAAGAAAACCAAGAAACAAGGGGGGTTGGGTGGTAGGAAATGACTGCTGAGGGCTAACCATGCCTGCTGCACTTGATAGAAAGAAAGTTGGTAACCTGAAGATTTACTAGTTCACAAAATACTGAAGACTAGGAACCACGGGAATAATTTTCAAATCAGATTCCTGTGTTGCCCAGAATTATTTAGGGGCTTCTGTTAGGGTGAGAAGGTGGGGAGAAGGGTGGAATTGCTAGTCCTTCAGCCCAATCGTTTCCACTTTTGTCTGAATATCACCGTGAGTATCCACATGAAATTCTACTAGATGTATGTGGAGGTATGTGTGTTTCTTGTGCATAGGGGTGTATGTGTATATATTGTATATCTTCATATAGCTACATATTTATTCATAAGAGGAGGTGAGCCCCACATCCTACAACTCTGCCACCTTGACCTTTTCCTCCTATTTACATATTTATATATACATATATATTTACATATATATATATATTTGAGAGAGAGGAAGATCTAGAAAGATACACAGCAGGAGTTTTAAACTGGTGACTCCTGAAGCCTCAGTCAGTATCTAAAAATTTCTTTGACTTTTGAATGTCCTCAGACTGGCCGCATACTCTCAACAACTCCATAGATTCAAACATTGCTGATATTCTTAACATCACAATTCACATATTTATGTGAATTTTCTGTTTTGTTTTTAGGCCACCAGTGCAGTATGTGGGATCTTAGTTCCCTGACCAGGGATTGAACCCATGTGCACTGCATTGGGAGCATAGAATCTTAACCACTGGACCACCAGGGAAATCCTTATTAATTCCTATATTAATTCCCATATAAATTGATTTCACCCTCATATCCTTATACTGATTTCAATACCACTTGATTCAAACATCTCTATTCATTTTAATACCATATGATTCATATTTACATTAACTGCCTGGCCCCCTGTGCATTTATTTTGTGACCCCTGAATACACCAGGGCATGAACAATGGCTTTCTCTAGGTCATAGGTTGTTTTTCATTTTTTTCTCTTTTCCTGGTCTGGCCTGTCTAATTTTGCTAAAGTAAACAAACACGGCTTTTGTAATAAGGGGGAAAGACGCCATTTTAATTAAAAAGTAATAACAATGTGGCCTGTGATCCTGTGGGCTGTTGGGCCATGCTCCATCAGCCCCTGCGGAGCCTGGCTCCTCTCTGCTGCCCCTGCCTCCCAGCCTGCTTCAAATGTGCTGCCAAGTGAGTGACTGGGGTCCCAGCCTTGCCCTCTGAGTGAGGCTCTCCTCAGAGGTGTGATGGGAGATGCGGGCTGGACAGCCTCTGAAGAACAGGCTCTTCCTGGAACAGTTCAGACAACCCATTTGGGGTCTGAGGTTCTTCCAAACATGGAACTCAAGTGTGGGGGACACGGTCCTTGGAAATGCCAACTGCTTTGCTCTGACCGGGGCTGTTGATAGATATATGGCTTCAAGCTAATGTGGTATTATCACAGCACAGCTCCATTCTCGGCTACTGCGAGTCACCAGGACAACATCTGGTTTGAATCTTTGCTCATTATGACCTAAAAAAATAAAAGCTGAAATCTAAGCCACCCCTTTAACACTCTGTATCTCGTCCTCTTTCATTCCTCTGTGTTTCTCCCCCATCCCTTCTCTTTTTCTTTGCACTCCAGAAACTTCAAGCCAGGTGTCAGAATTTTGAAATTATCCAATCTGAGTGCCTTTCTCTCCTTTCTTTAGAGATGCAGACATTGAGGCCCAGGAAGGAGCAGTGACATCATCACAAACATTTTCACTGACCTGCTAAGTAGCCTGTGACAAACCATTTGAGTCCCTCAAATGGTTTCTTCAAGGCAGGACAGTACTGACACCTCCCAACCCATCCTTTCCAAAGAACCCTCTGCAAGGAGCAGACAGGAGAGCAGGCAGGAAACGCTGGGCTATCAGCAATATAGTGGTCCCTTCACTCAAGGGCTTATAGTTAGCTAGTGGTTGAATTACGCTTTTCTAGACCTCAAGTCTCCTGATTTCTAATTGCAGCAGCCTCTGTAATTCATTTGGGAAGAAGGACTGGGAAGATAGTAACAATAATACCTGTAACATATTAGTTATTGCCTTCAGTGCTGTAGAATAGCGCAGCATCACAGCAGAGAACAACATGCTGCAGTCAGGTTACGGCCTTGAGCAAGCACATCACTCTTTCTCAGTTTCCGCATGTGATCAATGGGGTGATAATAGTGCCTACCTAATCAGTTTGATTGGAGAAGGCAATGGCACCCCACTCCAGTACTCTTGCCTGGAAAATCCCATGGAAGGAGGAGCCTGGCAGGCTGCAGTCCATGGGGTCCTGAAGAGTCAGACACAACTGAGCGACTTCACTTTCACTTTTCACTTTCATGCATTGGAGAAGGAAATGGCAACCCACTCCAATGTTCTTGCCTGGAGAATCCCAGGGACGGTGGAGCCTGGTGGGCTGCCGTTAATGGGGTCGCACAGAGTCGGACACAACTGAAGCGACTTTGCAGCAGCAGCAGCAACAGCAGCAATCAGTGTGATATGAGGATGAAACAAGAGCATATGTGCAGGTGTTAGACTACCACAGGGAGCATAGACACACAAACGATGGAGTCTTTGCTTTCTCTAACTGATCTCTTTGCCGCTCTGGACATGTGACAGCAGCCCACCTTGCAGCAGCCCATCGTGTGTGTGTGTGTGTGTGTGTGTGTGTGTGTGAGTGTGTGTGTGTGTGTGTGTGGTGTGAATAAAACAAGCTCCCAGGAATCTTGCTTCCTCTCTCTACTTCTTTCTCCCTGACTTCTCTTTCTTCCCTGATCTTCCTTCCTAGGCAGAAGGGTCATCCCTAAATAACTTATCTAAGATGATCAAGATCCATTTTCCTACCCATCAGGCAGAAGGGTCATCACTAAATAACTTATCTAAGATGGTCAAGATCCATTTTTCTACCCATCAGGTCAAGGTTAGGCTTTTTACATATTGATGAAACCTAGGAATTGAGAACAACTTGTTTCTCTCTAAATAACTCGGGCTTTCAAGACTCTCCTTTCTTAAGAGGGAATCTATTCCTGTTTTGAGGGAGAGAATTCCTATTTTGAGAGTCCAGGGCCGAACATCAACATTTCCCCTTGAGCTTCTGCCGTTACAATTCTGACCCCTGAAGGCAAATGAATGCCTCTGGCTGCCTGTGGGGAAGTTTAGGTACAACAAAAGGGAAAGGGGAAAAGCACTTGGAAATGTTTCAACGTTTTAATCCTTAAGACACTTTGGCCAGGCATTTCCTCAGTGCCTGGCTGAAATAGAGTTCAATAGTGTTGGCCAATTTATTGTTATTGTTATAATTTATTCCCCATAATATCAGGTACTATCATTTACCCACGTTTGAAAATAAGCCCTTTTATTCAAGTATAACTTACATACAGTATGACACATACAAAGTGAACGTACTGTGTAACTGACTGTCATCCCCAAGTTCCCTCCCAGTCATTCTCCCTTCCCTGCTCCAAACAGTATCCTCCATCATAACTTCAAACAACATGGATTTGCTTTGCCTGGTTTATATTTATACACAGGATCATGCAGTATGTATCTATTGTGTCTGTCTTCTTTCACTAAAAATTATGTTGTGAGACTCATCCATCTTGTCACATAAAGTAATAACTATTCATTTTTGTAGTCCTTTAGCTTTCTACTTAAAAACATACCACAATTTACATATTCATTCCACTGGCAATGGACGTTGAATTGTTCCCAGTTTGGGGCTATTACAGGTAATTACACAAACCCTTTCTGTATATTTTCTGGTGCTCATTTGGACTAATTTCTATAGGGTATAAACCTGAGAGTGAAATTGCTGGCCATAAGGTGGGCATATATCTGGCTTACTAGAGACTGTCAGTTTTCAAAAGCGGCTGTACTGATTTTAAACCAATATGTGTAAAAGTTTCGGTCGTTCCACACCCTTGTCTGTACTTGGCAGTATCAGATCTTTCCTTTTTAACCATCTTGGTGAGTATGTAGAGGTATCTCATTGAGGCTGAAAATTTTGCTTCCCTGATAACCAGTGAGCTTGAGCATCTTCTCATGTGCCGTATTTACCGCTTGAATATTCTCTTGTGAAATGTTTGTTTGTGTGTGTTGTCCTTTTTAAAGCCGATTTTTTTCCTGTGCATTTGCACAGCTCTGGGCATACACACAGTCTACACATTCACATGACCGTCTAGATTCCCTGGAATATATCAGAGCTTTTCATAGCCCCTTATGGACATTTCATTCTCCAGCTTTTCCTTTAAGAGCTTTTAGTTAGCTGATTGTTTTCCCCAAATGCTATCCATAACCTCAGGCAGCCCCAGAGTTAAACAATTACCTCTAAATATTTTTGAGAAATGCCTCCAAGGAAAAGACTTTTTGTGTTGGGTGAGCTCCTAGTCAATTCAAATAAAAAGTCTTGCAAGTGCAGTCTTCCAGGGAAACACCAGACAGGCCAACTAATGACAACAGCCTGGAACGAGGCTTTGAGAAGAAGTTCCCTCTACTCTCTTCCCTCTGGTGGCTGCTAGGCTGCTGGATTTCAAGTCAACCACAGAGTTGGGGGTGGAAAAATGGGAATAGAGCAGGTTAAAATGCCACAAATGTCAGTGTTTTTGATAAGATTTTGCCCTATTTTGAATAAATTATTTCTTGATTGCTGTACGTATTTCTTTTCAAGAATTCTGGAAAACAATGATTTTGACAATTTTTTGGCCTCCTTTTACAGAAGAATTTTTGGAAGCCCTACTCCATCATTTTCACTTTTCTAAACCTTTGGCAGATACCGCCTTATCTTTTGCCCCAGTCCTAAGAGGCAGGTATTGTTATTATCATTTTACCTCCATTTTACAAATGAGAAATCTGAAGCACAGAGAGGAAAAGCCACTAGCCCCAGGCCACACAGACAACTGGCGGAGCCAGGATCTGAATGCAGAGGTTAACTCTAGGGCTGGCAAGCTCACAAGGCTATTTCGTACCCCCCAGGATTGAGACGTTAGGAGTAAGGATTGAGATATGGAGCTAGGAAGGCTGATTTCAAGTCCCAGCTTTGCTTCTATTCCATTGTGTGACCCTGGGTGCACAGTTGCTCTCTGCGTGTCTCAGTTTCCCCATATATAAAATGAAGTGGTTGGCTGATTGTCTTCTATATTCTCTCTCAAGATTTGGGGTTTTCCCCAAGCCTGGAGTGCCGACTAGACACTCAGATGAAGTTATGAGCCCTAGTTGGGAGGCAGGCCCGGGTGCTCCTGCTATAGACAATGTGCACAGCTGTCACAAGACTTCTCTGGCAACTTCCATTTTACAAATGAGAAATCTGAAGCACACAGAGGAAAAGCCACTAGCCCCAGGCCACACAGACAACTGGCGGAGCCAGGATCCGAATGCAGAGGTTAACTCTAGGGCTGGCAAGCTCACAAGGCTATTTCGTAGCCCCCAGGATTGAGACGTTAGGAGTAAGGATTGAGATATGGAGTTAGGAAGGCTGATTTCAAGTCCCAGCTTTGCTTCTATTCCATTGTGTGACCCTGGGTGCACAGTTGCTCTCTGCGTGTCTCAGTTTCCCCATATATAAAATGAAGTGGTTGGCTGATTGTCTTCTATATTCTCTCTCAAGATTTGGGGTTTTCCCCAAGCCTGGAGTGCCGACTAGACACTCAGATGAAGTTATGAGCCCTAGTTGGGAGGCAGGCCCGGGTGCTCCTGCTATAGACAATGTGTACAGCTGTCACAAGACTTCTCTGGCCCAGCCTAGTTGCCGAGGGCCTTTAGGTGACTGCAGAAAAAGCTTTCTCTGCCGGGGAAGACTCTTCCGTTAGGCCATGGAATAAAGAACTCTCTTTTTAAAAAAATTTCTAAGTCTCTTCCTAATATTTGGCTTTAGGTGATGCCTCTGACCTCACCTCCCATCTCTCCCCTCCCTCCCTGGGCTCTGAACACACATGTTAGGCACATTCCCACCTCAGGGCCTTTGCACTTGCTGTTCCATCTGTCTGATCTATCCATCTGGCCTACTCTCTCACCTCCTTCAGGTCTGTGCTCAAATATCCCTTGTCAGTGAGACCTTTCCCTGTCCTCTGTAGTTAAAATATGCCAGCCTCACTCTTATCCAACTTTCCCCCTCCCCATTTCATTTTCTGCCCCCCTGGGACAGATGATTTTGTTACACAAGCCAAGAAATTGTTTTGTTTAGGTTTGTTTTTTTTTTTTGTCTCAACTAATTTGAGTTTTCCTTCCTTTGCAAATTAAGCATTCCTAAGCATTACAGCCTTTGATGAAGACTTGACAGCTGAACTCTTCAAAGGTAAGGTCCCCTCCCTTAGCCCCACGGAAACACTTGGTATAAAGTCCAATGAACTGGAGCCATGACCCAAAGCAGGACAACCTGCCTTGTGGCTGCAGTTGACACAAAGATGCTTTAAGATCTTTGCACACACAAAGATGCTGTGTGCAGGATAGCCGTGGGGCCATGGATATGGCAGAGGGAACACCCTCATTCAGAAGGAAATGGCCTATGCCCCATCTTTCCCATCCTTGCCATCTGGGGTTTAACCCAGCCATTGGAAAATATCTTTTCTTTTTTCCTTGTTAAGCTGGACCAGCCCTTTCCACCAGGCCTTGAGAGCAAGGTGGAAACTATGGTGCTTCCGGACAGGCTGAGGTTTGTGGCTGGAGGCTGGACCTCATCCCCGCCATGTTCCTGATAGCCAGTCTCTCTGACCTGCCACACTCACGCCACCTGCCCACCAGGCCATTCCCAGACTTGCTCTGGCCTGGCCAGCTCAGCAGCTGTGGAGTGCTCCAGACAGTGGAGGGAATGTGAGATGTCATTCAGAGGTCAGCTGATGCAACTGTCCTGGAGAGATGGGCGGACTGAGGCCAGCAAGGGAAGGAGACCCACCCAGGGTCACATAGACATTCAACAAAACCCCAGGGCTTGCAAGACCAGAGTAACTGGGTTTTAACCCAGGCTTTGCTTAATTTCAGGGTGATTTTGGGCAAGTACCAACACCTTTGTGGTTCCTTAATCAAAGGTTAGAATGGTTTCTCTTGTATTGGGTTGTCAGTAGGATGAAATGAGGAGCACAACAAATAGCAGGGGCTTGACCCAAACAGTCCCTCAGCAGGTAGTAACTCCCCCGAAGAACAGCTCTGGAGCCCTCGTTGTTCAGTCGCTAAGTCGTGTCTAACTCTTTGCAGCCCCATGAACTGCAGCACGCCAGGCTTCCCTGTCCTTTACTATCTCCCAAAATTTGCTCAAACTCATGCCCACTGAGTCAGTGATGCCATCCTGCCATCTCATCCTCTGTTGCCCCATTCTCCTCCTGCCTTCAATCTTTCCCAGCATCAGTCTTTTCCAATGAGTTGGTTCACCTGGTCACACCAGGTGGACAAAGTATTGGCGCTTCAGCTTCAGCACTAGTCCTTCCAATGAATATTCAGGGTTGATTTCTGTTACGATTGACTGGTTTGATCTCCTTGCTGTCCAAGGAACTCTCAAGAGTCTTCTCCAACATCACAGTTTAAGTGTATTTTCAAGATAATCAAGTGTATTTTCTAGATAATTGTCATACAGGATGCTACTTGTCACTCTGCAGTTTATGAATGAGGAAATTAGGGCTCAGACAAGCAAAGCAACTTAGCCAAGTTTACACAGTCAAGGGCTTCCCTGGTGGCTGAGAGGGTAGAGAATTTACCTGTAATGCAGGAGACCCAGGTTTGATCCCTGAGTTGGAAAGATCCCCTGGAGAAGGGAATGGCAATCCACTCCAGTGTTCTTGCCTGGAGAATCTTATGCACAGAGGAGCCTGGCGGGCTATAGTCCGTGGGATCACAAAGAGTCAGACATGCCTGAGCGACTAACACTTTCACTTTTCACTTCACACGGCAAAGGCCAACAATTTCTCCTTCTAGAGCTGTTTGTGTGTCCTGCCTCCTTGACTAGACTGTGAACCCAGCTCCAGGTAGAGTCCAGGAGATATATTTGGAAATGTTCTGGCGCACGTGCCAGGGGCCAGGCGGTGCTGTGGAAACAGGGCAGCTGCCAGAGCCTGCGGCAGGTCACTCAAGGGAATGAGGCTGAAGCACTACAGCTGGCTGTGGCTTTGGCCCCTCCGGATCCTGAAGAACAATCCAGGCCTACGTGGAGGCCCACTCTGTCCCTTCCTGATTTCCCCACTGAGAAGACCACCCATGGTCAAACAGTTTGCAAGTGCTTGAGCCTGGCCTGGAACCCAGGAAGTCCAGTGTTGCATGTTGCAGGCTTCATACTAGGTCTCCAAGACCTAGACTCAAGCCCAAGGTTTTCTCCTCAACCAGTGTGTGACCTGGGCAAGTTATTTAACCTCTCTCTGAGCTAGTTAACCGCTCATGAAGTAGTTAAGATAATTAGAGAATGTAAGCCAAGTGCCAGACACACGGTAAATCCTCAATAAACAGTGCTATTTCCCAAGGCCTCATTATCTCAAATAATGAATCATCACTTAGGAGCCCCTGCCATGTGCCAGGCACTGTGGGAGGTGCTTTGGTGACATCATCTCCAGGAATCCTCCCAACAACCCTTGGGGAGAGACCACTGTAGCCACTATCTGACAATTTGAGAAGTCATTTGCCCAAAATTGCACAGAGTGAGCAGTGAGATTGAGATATAAACCAAGTTGCCTGACTCCAAGACCTGGACACTTTCCCCGACTCTATGCATTCATTAATTCATTCAATTCAACAAGTAGAGCGTCTACTATGTATGCAAGGTAACGTTCTAGGAGGTAGATACAGTAGTGAATCAAACAGACACAAATCCCTGTGCTCCAAAAACTGATGTTCTAGCTACAGAAATATCAAGAAAAGCTTTGGCCTTTCAGGGTGAGGCTGGTCACCCATCCCCACCTGCCTGACCAAGGTGGGGCAAATACTTGATGGGACTTTGGGGATGGAGCTGGACATGGTTGGGTAGTGAGTAGGGGGAAGGATCAGGACCAAATCTATGAAAAGATGAACACGAAGATGTCTGCTAAGAGAAGTGGGGAATGGCGTCAGAAACAGCAGAGCAGACTCTCTGTGCCTCTGGGACTTGGATCCCTGAGGACTATTTCTCTCTGAGGTCAGCAATGCCTACAGCTAAAAGCAGGTATTTCCATGCAACAAAACTCTGACTACACTGTAGACAAAGCCTGCTTTGGTGTCTCCGATCTAGGGCTCTTCTGAACCTCCAAGTAGAAAGAATCACGATGAAGATGTACACCTTACTCTGCATGGCTGTCTTTGGTGGACATTTGGGTAAGCCCAGGCGCCCCCTTGTGGCTTCCCTTGTCTGTGCATGGACCCTCCACGTGTCCCTTGGTTGGAGGGCCTAGGCCATTTCTCTGCTCCCAGTTTGAACCTCTTTCCCCTATTCTCAGCCTTTCCTGCCTTCAGCTGAGGCCTGAAAAACTTAGTCACAGTTTTCTCACACTTTACTGTGTAGACCTTGAGACACAAACTTGCTTGCAAGCCCTTGTGATGCTATCTGCAGGCACAGCCATGTGCTGCTGTAGCATGCAGACATACCTTTGGTGCAAATCCTGACTGTGTCCACACTTAGAAGCAACTGTACAAACTTGCTGTGCCTTGTGCGAGTGTGCTCAGTTGCTTCAGTCGTGTCTGACTCTTTGCAATTCTATGGACTGTAGCCCGCCAGGCTCCTCTGTCCATGGGATTCTCCAGGCAAGAATACTGGAGTGGGTTGCCATGCCCTCCTCCAGGGGATCTTCCCAACCTGGGGATCGAATGTGTGCACCTCCTGCATCTACTGCATTGCAGGTGGATTCTTTACCCACTGCAATGCAGGGAAGCCCTGCTTACTTTTCTTTTAAAAAATGAAGATCATAATAATTTCTACCTTAAAGAGCTATGAGAATTAAATGAGATAATACTCATTGGCCAATTTATCTGTTAAAGCCTCAGTACCATTCCTGTTCTACACACACTCACACACACACACACACACGCATACACAAAAATTCTGTGCTGACTTGCCATCAGAGTTCCAGGTTAGCTTCAGACAATGAGAGGCAGCAAAGGCACGTTACTGCTTCTCCAACAGCAGCAGCAGAATCAAGAGTTTTAGGATTTGATTTTGCAGCTACCTCTGCAGGCTTTTCTCTGAACACAGCCTCAGGACAGGAGGCAGCTGCGATCACTGTTAGTGGTTTCCTGCAGTTTCTGCCACTTCCAGACTCTTTGAAAGCTACCTCCAGCCTGATCTTTACATTTCAATGCACCCAATGGCTTTGTATGCCCCCAGTTTTTCATATCAGATCCATTCCAGCTGGATGTGGAGTAACCAGGGCTCTCATTCATGGTCCTTGGAGTCAACTACAGCACAGCTACCTTGGAAATAAATTTGGCAGTTTCTTATAACATACACTACTACCATACGACCCAGCAATCCCACTCTAGCAATGTACCCAAGACTAATGAAAACATATGTCCACACCAAGACCTGTGTTGCTGTTGCTGTTCAGTCACTAAGTTGTGTCTGACTCTTTCTGACCCCATGGACTGCAGGGCACCAGGCCTCCCTGTCACTTACTGTCTCCCGGAGTTTCCCCAAGTACATGAATGTTAATAGCAGCATTATTCACAATTACCCTGAACTGGAAATAACCCAAATGTCCATCAGAAAGATAAACTGTGATGCAGCCATAGAACAGAATATTATTCAGAAATAAAAAGGAAGGAACTGACACACACAACAACACAGATGAACCTCAGACACTACGATGACAGATTAAAAACCAGGCAAAAAAGAATGTTATGTTTTATGTGTCAGCCATGGAAGGGTGCCAGTCTCTCTTCAAGAAAGAAATTGCCAATCACCTGTGAAGAGTGAAGTTCTCCAACAGCCCATAGCTGTAGCTCCTTTGGGATAATGCTGAGGCCATGCTCTTCATGGCAGTTCTCCCAGTGACAGGTCGCTGAGGGAGTGCAAAGGGGTGCTTGACTGTTTCTGCCCGATGTGGGACTCTATGGGAATCTTTGTTCTGAGCCGGCTGAGATTTACTCAGAGCTGCACCAAAACCTGAGGTTTCTCCTGCACAATTTTCATTTCTTCCCCCTCTTTCACAGGTGTCAGACCTGCATCATGGAATGAAGATCCTTCTCAGCTACTCCTGCTTTTGCTCCCCTTTCTCTTTCATAAGCCTTCTCTCCAATAAATCTCTAGCACTGCTAACTCCATCCTGAGATCTGCTTCCCAGGACCCCTAACTGGCATTCTTTTTGATGAAACTTTAAGAGGGGTCAAATTAATCTGTAAAGATAGAAAACAGATCAGTAGTCAAATGAGCAAGAGGTTGGAGAGATCAATTGCAGAGGGGCAAACTTTTTGGAGTAACATGAATGTGCTATATCTTGATTATCATGGTGGTTACACTGGTTTATACATTTTTCAAAACCTATTGAAGTGTACGATTGAATCGGTAATTTTATTGTTTGCAAATTATACTTCCATAAAGATTTTTTTTTTTTAATCTCTGCTTTCTAGAAATATCTAGACCATGTGGTGGTTACAGGATTGTATACATTTGTCAAAACATAGAACTATACACTAAAAAGAAGGATTTGTACTATGGTAAGTTTTGTCATTGTTGTTTAGTTGCTAAGTTGTGTTCCACTCTTTTGCGAGAATCCTCCCAACAACCCTTGGGGAGAGACCACTGTAGCCACTATCTGACAATTTGAGAAGTCATTTGCCCAAAATTGCACAGAGTGAGCAGTGAGATTGAGATATAAACCAAGTTGCCTGACTCCAAGACCTGGACACTTTCCCCGACTCTATGCATTCATTAATTCATTCAATTCAACAAGTAGAGCGTCTACTATGTATGCAAGGTAACGTTCTAGGAGGTAGATACAGTAGTGAATCAAACAGACACAAATCCCTGTGCTCCAAAAACTGATGTTCTAGCTACAGAAATATCAAGAAAAGCTTTGGCCTTTCAGGGTGAGGCTGGTCACCCATCCCCACCTGCCTGACCAAGGTGGGGCAAATACTTGATGGGACTTTGGGGATGGAGCTGGACATGGTTGGGTAGTGAGTAGGGGGAAGGATCAGGACCAAATCTATGAAAAGATGAACACGAAGATGTCTGCTAAGAGAAGTGGGGAATGGCGTCAGAAACAGCAGAGCAGACTCTCTGTGCCTCTGGGACTTGGATCCCTGAGGACTATTACTCTCTGAGGTCAGCAATGTCTACAGCTAAAAGCAGGTATTTCCATGCAACAAAACTCTGACTACACTGTAGACAAAGCCTGCTTTGGTGTCTCCGATCTAGGGCTCTTCTGAACCTCCAAGTAGAAAGAATCACGATGAAGATGTACACCTTACTCTGCATGGCTGTCTTTGGTGGACATTTGGGTAAGCCCAGGCGCCCCCTTGTGGCTTCCCAGTCTCTCTGAGGTCAGCAATGCCTACAGCTAAAAGCAGGTATTTCCATGCAACAAAACTCTGACTACACTGTAGACAAAGCCTGCTTTGGTGTCTCTGATCTAGGGCTCTTCTGAACCTCCAAGTAGAAAGAATCAGGATGAAGATGTACACCTTACTCTGCATGGCTGTCTTTGGTGGACATTTGGGTAAGCCCAGGCGCCCCCTTGTGGCTTCCCTTGTCTGTGCATGGACCCTCCACGTGTCCCTTGGTTGGAGGGCCTAGGCCATTTCTCTGCTCCCAGTTTGAACCTCTTTCCCCTATTCTCAGCCTTTCCTGCCTTCAGCTGAGGCCTGAAAAACTTAGTCACAGTTTTCTCACACTTTACTGTGTAGACCTTGAGACACAAACTTGCTTGCAAGCCCTTGTGATGCTATCTGCAGGCACAGCCATGTGCTGCTGTAGCATGCAGACATACCTTTGGTGCAAATCCTGACTGTGTCCACACTTAGAAGCAACTGTACAAACTTGCTGTGCCTTGTGCGAGTGTGCTCAGTTGCTTCAGTCGTGTCTGACTCTTTGCAATTCTATGGACTGTAGCCCGCCAGGCTCCTCTGTCCATGGGATTCTCCAGGCAAGAATACTGGAGTGGGTTGCCATGCCCTCCTCCAGGGGATCTTCCCAACCTGGGGATCGAATGTGTGCACCTCCTGCATCTACTGCATTGCAGGTGGATTCTTTACCCACTGCAATGCAGGGAAGCCCTGCTTACTTTTCTTTTAAAAAATGAAGATCATAATAATTTCTACCTTAAAGAGCTATGAGAATTAAATGAGATAATACTCATTGGCCAATTTATCTGTTAAAGCCTCAGTACCATTCCTGTTCTACACACACTCACACACACACACACACACGCATACACAAAAATTCTGTGCTGACTTGCCATCAGAGTTCCAGGTTAGCTTCAGACAATGAGAGGCAGCAAAGGCACGTTACTGCTTCTCCAACAGCAGCAGCAGAATCAAGAGGTTTAGGATTTGATTTTGCAGCTACCTCTGCAGGCTTTTCTCTGAACACAGCCTCAGGACAGGAGGCAGCTGCGATCACTGTTAGTGGTTTCCTGCAGTTTCTGCCACTTCCAGACTCTTTGAAAGCTACCTCCAGCCTGATCTTTACATTTCAATGCACCCAATGGCTTTGTATGCCCCCAGTTTTTCATATCAGATCCATTCCAGCTGGATGTGGAGTAACCAGGGCTCTCATTCATGGTCCTTGGAGTCAACTACAGCACAGCTACCTTGGAAATAAATTTGGCAGTTTCTTATAACATACACTACTACCATACGACCCAGCAATCCCACTCTAGCAATGTACCCAAGACTAATGAAAACATATGTCCACACCAAGACCTGTGTTGCTGTTGCTGTTCAGTCACTAAGTTGTGTCTGACTCTTTCTGACCCCATGGACTGCAGGGCACCAGGCCTCCCTGTCACTTACTGTCTCCCGGAGTTTCCCCAAGTACATGAATGTTAATAGCAGCATTATTCACAATTACCCTGAACTGGAAATAACCCAAATGTCCATCAGAAAGATAAACTGTGATGCAGCCATAGAACAGAATATTATTCAGAAATAAAAAGGAAGGAACTGACACACACAACAACACAGATGAACCTCAGACACTACGATGACAGATTAAAAACCAGGCAAAAAAGAATGTTATGTTTTATGTGTCAGCCATGGAAGGGTGCCAGTCTCTCTTCAAGAAAGAAATTGCCAATCACCTGTGAAGAGTGAAGTTCTCCAACAGCCCATAGCTGTAGCTCCTTTGGGATAATGCTGAGGCCATGCTCTTCATGGCAGTTCTCCCAGTGACAGGTCGCTGAGGGAGTGCAAAGGGGTGCTTGACTGTTTCTGCCCGATGTGGGACTCTATGGGAATCTTTGTTCTGAGCCGGCTGAGATTTACTCAGAGCTGCACCAAAACCTGAGGTTTCTCCTGCACAATTTTCATTTCTTCCCCCTCTTTCACAGGTGTCAGACCTGCATCATGGAATGAAGATCCTTCTCAGCTACTCCTGCTTTTGCTCCCCTTTCTCTTTCATAAGCCTTCTCTCCAATAAATCTCTAGCACTGCTAACTCCATCCTGAGATCTGCTTCCCAGGACCCCTAACTGGCATTCTTTTTGATGAAACTTTAAGAGGGGTCAAATTAATCTGTAAAGATAGAAAACAGATCAGTAGTCAAATGAGCAAGAGGTTGGAGAGATCAATTGCAGAGGGGCAAACTTTTTGGAGTAACATGAATGTGCTATATCTTGATTATCATGGTGGTTACACTGGTTTATACATTTTTCAAAACCTATTGAAGTGTACGATTGAATCGGTAATTTTATTGTTTGCAAATTATACTTCCATAAAGATTTTTTTTTTTTAATCTCTGCTTTCTAGAAATATCTAGACCATGTGGTGGTTACAGGATTGTATACATTTGTCAAAACATAGAACTATACACTAAAAAGAAGGATTTGTACTATGGTAAGTTTTGTCATTGTTGTTTAGTTGCTAAGTTGTGTTCCACTCTTTTGCGACCGTGTTGACTGTAGCCACCAGGTTCCTCTGTCCATGGCATTTTCCAGGCAAGAATACTGGAGTGGGAGGACATTTCCTTCTCCAGGGGATCTTCCCAACCCAGGGATCAAACCCACATCTCTTGCATTGCAGGTAGATTATTTACCACTGAGCTACCAGAGAAGACCTGTTAGATACAAGTTATACTTTCATGAAAAAAAGAATGAATCAGGAAAGTGATTTTTACTGGTTATCCCAAGTGATTATTACTTTAATGCTTCACTGCAGAACTCACACTTCTGATTTCAAAAATTACGACAAAGCTACTACAGTAATCAAAAGAGTGGAGTACTGGTATAAAGGACAGACACAGAGACCAATGGAACAGAAATAAGAGCCCAGAAATTAACCCTTGCATATATAGTTAAATGATTTTTGACAAGGGTGCCAAGACCATTCACGGGGAAAGGACACTCTTTACAACAAATGATGGTGCTAGGAAAATTGGATATCCACATGCAGAAGAATGAAGATGAATCCCTATCTCACACCAAACACCAAACTTAACTCAAAATGGACCAAAGCCCTAAATGTGAGGTCTAAAACTATAAAACTCTTAGAATAAAACAGGGTAAAAGCTACATGATATTAAATTTGGCAGTGATTTCCTGGATCTGATACCAAAAGCACAGGCAATGACAAAAAATAAATAAAAAAATTGGGCTTAATGAAAATTTAAAACTTTTGTACATCCTAAAACTCGATCAACAGAGTAAAAAGCAACCCACAAAATGAGAGAAAAATATTTGCAAATTATATATTTGATAAGGGATTAATACCCAGAATGCATGAAGAACTTTTAAAACTCTACTAGACACACACACCACAGATACAAAATCTCAATTCAAGATCTATGAGGGAAACTACAAACAACTCTGACGAAATCAAAGAACTAAATAGCGAGATATTCCATATTCACAGATTAGGAAGACTCAATAGTATTAAGATGTCAGGTCTTTCAAACTTGATCTATGGATTCAATGCAGTCCCAATCAAAACCACAACAAGTTATTTTGTGGATATCATCTTATTCCAAAGTTTACCTAGAGAGGCAAAAAACCCAGAATAGTGAACACTATATTGAAGGAGATCAATTTCCTGACTTCAAGACTTACTATAAAGCTATGGTAATCAGGACAATGTGGTACTGGTGAAAGAACTGACAAAGAGATCAGTGGAACATAGCAGAGACCTTAGAAATGAATCCAAATAGATACAGTTAGCTGATCTTTCACAAAGAAGTAAAGGTGATATAATGGAAGAATGATAGTCTTTTTAACAAACAGTGCTGGAACATTTAAATACACACATGCAAACAAAAGAATCTGGACACAGGCCTTACATCCTTCACAAAAATTAACTCAAAAGGAATCACAGACCTAAACATAAAACCCTAAACTATAAAACTTCTAGAAGACAATGTAGGAGATGTTATGTAGATAACCTAGGGTCTGGTGATGACTTTTTAGATACAACACCAAAGGCACAATTCATGAAAGAAAGAACCAATAAGCTGAACTTCATTAAAATTTTAGAAGTCTGCTCTGCTAAACACATAGTCAAGAGAATAAAATGACAAGCCATAAACTGGGAAAAAATTTGCAAAAGTCCTATCTGATGAAGGACTTTAATCCAAAATAAACAGAATTCTTAACAATGAGTTGTTCAACAATAAGAAAACAACCAACGTAATTAAAAATTGGGCCAAAGACCTGAATAGACACCTCATCACAGAAGATATACAAATGGCAAATTAGCATATGGAAAGATACTACACATCATACGTGATCAGGGAAATGCAAGTGAAAACAATGAGCTATTACTACACACCTATTAGAATGGCCAAAATTCCAAACACTGACAACATAAATGCTGGTGAGAATATGAAGCAACACGAACTCATTGCTGGTGGGGATGCAAAATGGTACAGTTATTTTGGAAGACAGTTTGGCAGCTTCTTACAAAACTGAACATACTCTTATCATGCAATCCAGGAATTATGGTCCATGGTATTTACCCAAAGAAGCAGAAAACTTAGGGCCACACAAATGCCTGCACATGTATGTTGATAGCAGCTTTACTTACATTTGCTTAAATTCGGAAACAACGAAGATGTCCTTCAGTAAGTGAATGGGTAAACAGGCGCATCCAGATAGTGGAATGTTATGTGTGTGCTCAGTTGCTCAGTCACATCTGACTCTGCAACCCTACAGACTTTGCCCACCAGGCTCCTCTGTCCATAGGATTTTCCTGGCGAGAATACTGGAGTAGGTTGCCATTTACCCCTCTAGGAGTGGGATGTAATGCAATGCTAAGAACAAAAACAGACAAACAAAAAAATGAACCAACAAAACAAAACAAAACAAAACACCAAGCTCTCAAGCCATGAAAATACATGGAAGAACTGTAAATGTGTAATCTAAGTGAGAGAAGCCAGTCTGAAAAGACTACATACTGTATGTGTAACAGTTTGGAAAGGGCAAACTATGAAGAAGTAAAAAAAATGGTGGTTACCAAGGTTAAGAGGGAGGGAGGGATAAATAGGTGGAGGGAAAAGGATTTTCAAGGCAGTGAAATTACTCTGTACGAATCCATGATGGCAGAAACATGTCATTATACATTTGTTCAAACCTACAGAATGTACAACACCAAGAATGAACCTGGATGTAAACTAAGAACTGTGGTGATAATGATGTGTCAATGTAAGTTCACCAACTGTAAAAAATGTACCATTCTTTGGGGGATATTGATAAAGGGAGGGGCTGTGCATGTGTTGAGGGAGAGAGCATATAGGAAAGTTCTATAACTTCCTTTCAATTTCTGATGTGAATCTGAAACTGCTCTAAACAATAAAGTCTATCCCAAAACAACCTAATTCAAAAATGGGCAAAGGACTTGCACAGACAGTTCTTCAAAGAAGATATACAAATGGCCTATAAGCACATGAATTGATGCTCAACATCGCTAATCATTAGGGAAATGCAAATCAAAACCATAGAGAGATATCAGTTCATACCCATTAGCATGGCCACTATCAAAAACAAAACAGAAAATAACAAATGTTGGCAAAAATGTGGAGAAATGTGAACCGTTGTGTACTGTTGGTGGGAATGTAAAATGTTACAGCCCCGGTGGAAAACAGTATGGTGACTCCTCATAAAGTTAGAAATAAAATTACCGTTGGTTCAAGAATTCTACTTCTGGGTATATATTCAAAACAACTGAAATCAAGGTCTTGAAGAAATATTTGTACACACATATTCATAGAAGCATGGTTCATAAAAGCCAAAAGGTGGAAGCAACCCAAGTGTCCACCAACAGAGGAGTAGATAAGCAAAATGTAATAGATATAGACATTCCACTGTATAGGAAGGAACGTCGCTCAGTTGTGTCTGACTCTTCGGCCCCATGGACTGTAGCCTATCAGGCTCCTCTGTCCATGGGATTTTCCAGGCAATAGTACTGGAGTGGATTGCCATTTCCTTCTCCAGCAGATCTTCCTGACCCAGGGATCGAACCCGGGTCTCCCACATTGTAGACAGACGCTTTACCGTCTGAGCCACCAGGGAAGTCCAATTAGATAAGATAGATATGTGAACAGATATATAGTTATATATCTGTCATTTGTTGTTGTTTAGTTGCTAAGTTGTGTCTGACTCTTTGCAAACTCACAGACTGTAGGCTGCCAGGCTCCTCTGTCCATGGGATTTTCCAGGCAAGAATATTAGAGCAGGTTGCCATTTATTTCTCCAGGGGATTTTCCCAACCCAGGGATTGAATTAGCATCTTCTACTTCGCAGGTAGATTCTATACCACTAAGTAACCTGGAATCCCATATATGTGGCATATTAATAGATATATACATACATATATATATATATATATATGGAATTTTACTCAGCCTTTAAAAGGAAGGAAATTCTGACGCACGCTATAATATGGATCAATCTTGAAGATATTTAGCTGTGAAATAAGCCAGTTACAAAAAGACAATACTATATGATTCCACTTAAATGAGGTGTCTAGAGTAGTCAAATCCTTTGAGACAGAAAGTAGAATGGTGATTGCCAGGGACTGGGAAGAGGGGAAGATGGGGAGTTCATGTTTAATGGGTACAAAGTTTTAAGTTTTGCAAAAAGAAATGAGTTCTGAAGATGAATGTTGGTGATTGCACAACCGTATGTATGTATTTAATACCACTGAACCATATACTTCTAAATCATTGAGATAACTAAATTTTGTTATATATATTTTACCACAATAAAAAACTTTCAAAAAACTAACAGAGTTATATTAAAATTATATAATACATATATTCTTAAAAAATTATCCCCTCTGGGTGTCAAATATGCTGGGCACCCCATTGACAAGGCAAATGGGAAGTTCAGATACTACTGAATAGTATCAATCATGGAGGGCTTCCTGGAGGAGGTGTAATGGTTGGACTGATGTTAGGCTAAAGGGGCAGGATTCCAGTGGTGAATGATTCCACCTCACTGTTCATCTGGATCCTGCTTCTCAGCTCACTTTTTCACAGTTTCCAGGGAGATAGTTTCCAAGGAACTTGGAATTGCACATTGCTGTCACTTGGCAACCAAGAACTGGTGGGTGCAACAACTTGCCATGTTCTTCCATCATCCTGGGTCCTGATCTCTGGCATGGACTCTGAACAGCCCAGGCAGCGGGGGCCCAGCCAGGGAGGCACCTTCCACCAGCCTTCCTTCTCAGCCACTCACAAGCCTCACAGAGACAACTGAGACTCTTGTTGATCGCGGTAAGTCCACAGAATCCTAGATGGACTGGGGGCATGGCACAGACAACCTTCAGCCCCAGAGGATTCCCCCATTTGCTCCCATTCATGGAGGACCCTGGAGGACCCCAGGATCCAGGGTGAATGGAAGACAATTCTGGTCTCAAGGGATTCCGAGCCTAGTGCAAGAGACAGAGCTCACTTCATTCTTTCAATATCCAGAGGCTAGTGCCTACTCCATGCTGGCTGCCGGGCCCCAGACCTTGAACTGTGGCAGGCCGGAGTGAGTGAACAAAACACCCTGGTTGCCTCGCCTTCAACTTTAACAACTCTGAGACATGTCCTACACTGCTTCCCAGAGTTGCCTGGCAGGACTGAGCTTCAGGTGCCCACAGGTAGCATCCTGGCGTGAGCATATAACATACATTGGCTCCCTTCCATTCCCTGTCTCACTTCTCTACTCCCTAACTGCTATTTCCTGGAATCAGCTCCCCAATAAACCACTCAAATCCTCATCTCAGGCTGGCGTCTGCGGGAACCCAAGCTAACAGGGATGAAGTATCACAAGGAAACAAACTTCTGTGAGCTGTAACCAATTGTAAGCAAAGCAATGGCCAAACCAAGGGGAGCCACCTGCCCAGGTTCAGGCAATGGTGGAGGTGGTGAGGACTTCGCCTTTAAAACACTTGAAAGCAGTAATATAATGGACCAACAAGCATTCTACTTTTCTTATCACCATGAACCAGTCACTCTAACCAACTTCAGTGATAAAACTCTCTTCCCCACTGAACAAAAAGATCTCATTGTCCATGCCCACCCTTTGGCACCCCACTCAGGCTACCTGCACTAACAGAGAGCAACTGACTGTGAGCAGAGGAGATGGGGGAAGGCCTTACTCATGCAACAGTGATCCGCCAATCACACAGTACCAGCTGCCTGGTACAGTCCTCCAAGTGCCCCTCTCATGGTAGTTTTCACACTGGGTTATCTCTGTCATTTTTTTAACCACTAGACAGTGAGCTCCATAAAGGCAGGAATTAAGGCTTGGTTATCTGGGCCTGACTCATAGTGGACACTTAGGAATGGGGCTGCTACTTTTGTGCAGTGCACAGCTTGCATCACTATTCATGGTGATCCAGCCTATGGAGGTTTTGTGAATCAGTGAATGAATGAATAGGTGAGAATTTTCAATAATGGGGAAGGACACTGCAGAAGGGATACAGTAAGCAAAAGTAGGAAGCTTGCAAGTGCAAAATTTCTCAGTGCAGAGGGCAAGTAGCTTACGTCACTGGCAGCACCGCCAGTACACGTCAGGAGTTCCTTGGTCATCAGCTTTCAGTTCAGTTCAATTCAGTCACTCAGTCGTGTCCGACTCTTTGCGACCCCATGAATTGCAGCACGCCAGGCCTCCCTGTCCATCACCAACTGCCAGAGTTCACTCAGACTCACGTCCATCGAGTCCGTGATGCCATCCAGCCATCTCATCCTCTGTCATCCCCTTCTCCTCCCGCCCCCAATCCCTCCCAGCATCAGTCTTTTCCAATGAGTCAACTCTTCATATGAGGTGGCCAAAGTACTGGAGTTTCAGCTTTAGCATCAGTCCTTCCAAAGAACACCCAGGGCTTATCTCCTTTAGAAAGGACTGGTTGGATCTCCTTTCAGTCCAAGGGACTCTCAAGAGTCTTCTCCAACACCACAGTTCAAAAGCATCAATTCTTCGGTGCTCAGCTTTCTTCACAGTCCAACTCTCACATCCATACATGACTACTGGAAAAACCATAGCCTTGACTAGATGGACCTTTGTTGGCAAAGTGATGTCTTTGCTTTTCAATATGCTGTCTAGGTTGGTCATAACTTTCCTTCCAAGGAGTAAGCGTCTTTTAATTTCATGGCTGCAATCACCATCTGCAGTGATTTTAGCACCACCCAATGTGTGTTTGACCTACCTGCTCTCTGCCTCAGACATGCTCAACCAGAATCTCTGCAAATGTGATTCAAGAACCTGGGCATCCCAGGGGAACCCCCAAAACACAAAATTTGGAGAAGTACTGGGCCAGCTAACAAAATAGGTAGTGGATTTCAAAAGGGTGAAATTGGCCCCACTGGGCTGAGCCCAGGCCAATATTTCATTCATTCACCATTCATTCATTCATTCACAACAATAAGTATATATTGAACCAGGGAAGCATTAAAGTACACCTGTGCACTAGACAGACATGGTCCCTTCTCCCTTGTCACAGTTTAGTGGTAAGCCAGTTGTCAAATTATTAAGGAAATAAATATTTAGCATAGTGTCAGGTTATGATTAATGCTTTGCAGGAAAGACAGCAAGGTAAGGGATTAAGATAAAGCTAAGGAAATGGCAACCCACTCCAGTATTCTTGCCTGGAGAATCCCATGGATGGAGGAGCTTGGTGGGCCACAGTTCATGGGTCGCAAAGAGTCGGACACGACTGAGCGACTTCACTTTCACGACAAAGCTAGACAGCATATTAAAAAGCAGAGACATTACTTTGCTGACAAAGGTCTGTATAGTCAAAGCTATGGTTTTTCCAGTAGTCATGAATGGATGTGAGAGTTGGACCATAAAGATGGCTGAGTGCCAAACAATTGATGCTTTCCAACTGTGGTATTGAAGAAGACTTAAGTGTCCCTCGGACTGCAAGGAGATCAAACCAGTCAATTCTAAAGGAAATCAACCCTGAATATTTATTGGAAGAATTGATGCTGAAGCTAAAGCTCCAGTATTTTGGCCACCTGATATTAAGAGCTGACTCATTGGAAAAGACTTTGATCCTGGAAAAGATAGAAGGCAGGAGGAGAAGGGGACAACAGAGGACGAGATGGTTGGATGGCATCACCAACTTAATGGATATGAGTTTCAGCAAGCTCCAAGAGATGGTGATGAACAGGGAAGCCTAGCGTGTTGCTGTCCATGGGGTCGCAAAGAGTCAGATATGACTGAGTGACTGAACAATAAAGGGGTTAAGATAGGATGTTATTTAGCTGGGATGTCAGGGAAGCCCTCTGCTGAGGCTGAGAGGAGGTAAGGGAAGGAGTCACCTAAAATGAAGGCATAAACCATGTAGCTATTTGTGGAAATAGCAGTCCAGGGGGAGGCAGTGGAGGTGGGAGGAAGGGATTAGATTCAGAATACATTCTGAGGGTAAAGTCGGATCAGATGTGGGTGTGAAAAGTGAGGGACGTCAAGGTTACTACAGTCAGGAGTGCAGGGGATGAGAGGGGAGTTGAAGGAGTTAATGTCTGAGAGAGAGGTGAGGGTGGGGAACGCAGATCAGATGATGGTTCCTGCAGACCAAGGGGAAGGACTTACTTTTTTTTTGAGTGTGATGGGAATCCCAGGAGGTTTCAAGCAGAGGAGAGATGTGATCTGGTGTGTATTCTAACAGGATCTCTAGTTGCAGAGTGCAGAACAGACATTCAGGAGTCAGAGATGGAGTAAGGCAATTTAGTGGTTGGTGCAGACATTCAAGTGGGGGATGATGGTGGCTTGCAGGAGGGTGGTGACTGGGACTGGAAAGCTAAATTTATCTGAGTAAAAACAGTAAGTGGTACAAATCAGGAGGAAGACAGTCAAATAAATGACTGACATTTGGAAGTAGATCAGCTCTGCAGTCAGCTGTTGTGTCTTCTTGGGGGAAGCAGCTTCCATTCTCCAAGTGAAAAATGAAAGTGTTAGTCTCTCAGTTGTGTCCAACTCTTTGAGACCCCTGTGGACTGTAGCTTGCCAGGCTCCTCTGTCCATGGGATTTTTCAGGCAAGAACACTGGAGTGGGTTGCCATTCCTTTCTCCAGGGGACTTTCCCAACCCAGGGATGGAACCCAGGCCTCCTGCATTGCAGGCAGATTCTTTTCCATCTGAGCTAAATTTGCAAAATGGGAATGATAATGGAACATATTTCATAAAACATTTGATAGAGTGATATGAAGTTTTTCACCCAGGATCCAGCACACAATAACCATTTAATAAATGTTATCCAACGAGCCAGACTGCTAGATTGCAGTACCATCTCTACTGTTCACTCATCTTGGTCAAATACACGCTTCTGTGTTTGTTGCTGTTGTGTAGTCCCTAAATCGTGTTCTACTCTTTTGCGAACCCATGGACTGTAGCCTACCAGACACCTGTGTCCATGGGATTTCCCAGGCAAGAATACTGGAGTGGGTTCCCATTTCCAGGGGATATTCTGGACCGAAGGATAGAACCCGCCTCTCCTGCTTGGTAGGCAGATTCTTTACCACTGAGCCACCTGGCAAGCCCCATGTGTCTGTTTACCCATTTGCAAAATGGAGCTATCAAATACCAACTTTATAGGGTTGAGTCTTGAGGATTAAATAAATTAATACAAGTAAAACATTTACAATAACGTTCCATGGAGCAAGCACTGCATTAAGTGCCGACTATTTCTACGAATATGTTTTAATCTTATTTCGTAAGCTCTTCTCCTACCAGCATACGCCCACCCTATTTTGCAGAAGTCTGTGACTCAAAACAAAGGTAGACTCTCTCCAACGATGCCACAACCTACGTATAGCACACCTACCACCTACAGAGAAGATGGAGATCCCAGCTTTAAAGGACCTCGCTCCCAGGGGTCCTGCCCTGCCCACGTTCTGCCTGGCGGAACCTTTAAGAGTCTTCCTTCTGTTTCCAGCCGGGCGCTCTCGTGCGGGAGCGCGGGAGTTGGAAGTTACTTCCGGTGGCCACACCCCCGCCCCTGGGTGTCTCCATTTTGGTCGCGCAGGTTGACAGTAGACCACAACCTGCGGAGTAGCGGAGAAGAGTCGGCAGTATTGTGAGGGCCCTGTCGGCTCACCGCACTCTCTTCCTCCCTTCCTCCGCCCGCAGAGGCCAGGGTCGCCCATGGCTGGCTTGGAGGTACTGTTCGCGTCGGCCGCGCCGGCCATCACCTGCGCGCAGGACGCGCTGGTCTGCTTCCTGCACTGGGAGGTGGTCACGCACGGCTACTACGGCCTGGGTGCCGGCGACCAGGTACGCCACGGAGCCCGGGTGGCATGGGACCACTGTGGAGGCGGGCGGCGACTTCTGCCCGAATCCAGTACCAGGGGCCTGGCCCAGGGTGCCCGACCGTCCCCCTTGGCGGGTCCGGGCCCTGAGGCTCGTGGCACCTTTGGTACCTGTAGTCTGCGGCTCAGGGAGGCGCTCTCCTGTTGCATTCTAGCTGGCACAGCATGATCTGGAAACCCGTGGTCAGAAACGCGCCCCAGCACCGGCTGGCGTTCTCCCAGGCTGGGATTGTGCCCTCTGGCACCGAGACGGGGGTAATGAGCTCCCTTGAGCACTCCTCACCTACCCGCACCCCACCGAACTCCTGCACGAGCAGCTGGGTGGCGAGAGGGCTGTGTTCAGTACCACCCTCCTGCTGTACTGGAGCGTTCACCTGGACCCAGGCACCGTATGGAGGGACACCAGTATAGGGGAGCCCTTGGACTCAGCTCCGGTCAAGAGCAGAGGGCTCGACACCCTTCACTCGGCACTGCAGGGCCCCGTGCTGCCCGCTCACCGTTGTCGTCTTGAACTCAGGCTCCAGGCCAACAACCACCTCCCCAACGTGCACACACAGGCATCCTGGCTGTGAAGGCCAAGTAAACCTTCCTTCACCGTAGCTGCCCCTACAGTAGCAGCCCCTCCTGCTCATCCTCAGACTCTGCCTCTTAGAGCTGGGGGCCTTGTTGCAGGCCCCACAGAGCCCCAGCACTGCCGGGGCCAGCCTGCCTCACTTGCTTCTTTGCTGCAGCGTTCTCCCATCTAACCTGCCCCTTCTCTGTGACTCTCCCCCGCACTGTGTTTGTACACATCAGCTTCCTGTGAGCACTGACTTGGACCCCTTCCTGTACAAATCCTGTCAGCAGCTCTGTCAGAGACACTGACAGCTTAGAGACCTCCGTCCATGTGGATCATTGCCTGCTTCTAACCGCCACTTTTCCCTTGTCGTGTACTCCAGGCTTCCAGGTTTTAAGAAAGAACATGATTTGGTCTAAAAAAAAGATCCCTGACTGAATCTCAGAGGTGTACACTGTTTACCATGCCTCATGTTGAGTTCGTGCAAAACAGAAAAAGTTGCTGGCTCCAGACCTCTTGGGGGGCCCCAGGAGAGTGCAGATGGGGGTCTGGAAAGCATTGCCCACTGTCCATCTGTCCACCCCAGTGCTAGGTCAAGCATGTGCCCCTGGGGATGGGTGTTTGTGTTGCACACTAGAGCATGGTGTATTTCTGCTTCTCTCTGCCCTTAGGTGCTTCTGGGGCTCAGGTTGTGCTTGTCCTCCTCTCACTTCTGCATTTACTTTCATTCAGAGTTGAAGCCTTTTGGAGGAGTATCTTTCCTATTAGTTTATTCAGGAGAGGTTTTAGTTTTCCAGCATGGGGCCAGCAGACTCAGCTGAGACCAGCAGTGTTTGCAAAGTTCAGAGAACGTTTGTCTGAAGCAGCAGCCTCCTGCTTCCCACCCTTCTAGGGGTGATAAGAGAGAGAGGAAGGTCCTAAAATTGTGTACTTGATCATTTACTATGTTGACAGTTAAATAGAAAGCCAAATTGTCTCCTTTTCTCTTTGGTTCTATACTCTCTGGTTCAGGAAAATTGTGTACAGAAAACTTGATTAGAAGAACAATGCATTTTCAATCAAAAATTCAGTATTGAGTTTGGATTTCTCTCTTGAAGTCAGCACCACACTTCATAAGAACTTTACAGCTCTGTCAGGTGGTTCAGTTCATAAGAACTTTACAGCTCTGTCAGGGAATAGAGATGGCCATAGGCTTGAGTTCGAGGATTTAGTTTTTTGTTGTAGGAATCTAAAGATTATAATAAAAGAGAAAAATGCCTGAAATGATCTTTTTGAGACACATTTTAGCCCAGGGATACTGGGATGGACTCACCGCCATTAAAGACTACTTCCAGCCCCAGGATTTTGCCTAAGGGGACAGCTATCTTTACTTTGTGAGGTGGGCATCTTTGCCCATAACACAGGCAAAGGAGCTCTGAATGCCAAACCGAGCTCTGCACCTGACTTACCATGACCTTGGGCAAATCTCAGCTCCCTCTTGTTATTTAGTTGTTAAGTCATGTCAACTCTGCTACCCCATGGACTGTAGCCTGCTGGGCCTTGCTGTCCATGGGATACCCCAGGCAAGAATACTGGAGCGGGTTGCCACAGCCCCCTCTTAGCTCTTAGATTGTTTTCATCCAAGCCAGTTAAACTACACAACCATGTACTTTGGCTGCTTTCCAGTTGTAGCTCTTTGGGAGGTCTGATACTGATGTCCTGGTCTAGAAGGCAGTTGAATGCCATGTTTGATTTGATATCACCAAGGCCAGTCTCTTTCAGTCCCACCTGTTTTCCCGTATCAGGGCAGGCACTGAGCTGGGGAACACTGGTTCTGCTGCAGTGAGAGGTATCAGCCCCGCCAGACCCCAGTAGTGTCTCTGGCTCTGGAAGCCAGTTACGAGGCAGTGAGCAGGCCCAGTTATATATATTCCAAGAAGAAATTCTGGTGGATTGAATGCTGGAGAGTATAAATATAAATTCAGAGGCCCTTGATACAACAAAGACAAGTCATATTATCAAATTCTTGGCTTCCAAAGTAAACCATAAATCCAGGACACTACACCTGTTACAGGAAATTTACCCAGCTAGGGGTGAGGGGATAATTTTCTCTTTCTTAATCCGAGTTGGCTGATAAGTTTCACTTTTGTTTTCTATTACTTTCATTTCCCTGCTTCAGGCCTGTGCGTTTCCTTGTCATTCAGCCAGTTTTGAAAGCAGGCCAGTTGCAACATCTTGAANAATTTACCCAGCTAGGGGTGAGGGGATAATTTTCTCTTTCTTAATCCGAGTTGGCTGATAAGTTTCACTTTTGTTTTCTATTACTTTCATTTCCCTGCTTCAGGCCTGTGCGTTTCCTTGTCATTCAGCCAGTTTTGAAAGCAGGCCAGTTGCAACATCTTGAATGTTACTCGGCACCACTTTCCTCGTTTGATTTCTGAGGCCTAGAGGTGACCAAAGAGGAGAGGCCCACAGTCTGTTCTTGGCTTCCCGTTGTCCTTGATATCTGTGAGGTTTGTGTTCCTAGACCTTTGTGTTTTGTTGTTGTTTTTTCATCTTTGGTCCTACTCTTCCCACTATAGTCTCATGAATACAGATCTTCCCAGTCCACTTGCTCTGTGTTTAGCTATAGACATATGCATCCATGAAAATAATATAGAGGGGTTTTTTTTCGTGTGTTTTAATTATTCTTTTTACATAAGTGATACCCAGCTGTAAATCTCATTTTTTAAAAAAGTTTCTTTGTCATGTTGTTTATTTTTACCTATAATACTGCAATTAGATCTAGTTGTTTCTTCTCACTGCTGTACTGTGGGCATATTGTGCAATTTGCCTCCCCTTTGGTGACCCCCAACAAGCCCTTGTCATATTCCCTGTGCCTGTGTACAGAATTTCTTTTAGGAGTGGAGGTTCTGGGTCGTGGGGTAATTGGCTTATCTGATGGCACTAAATATTACCAGATTGCTCTCCAAAGGGGGTTGTATGAATGTCAACAGCCTACAGCAGTACTTAGAGGTTGCTCTCCTTACACCCACACAAACACCTGGCAAAAAATAGAAAAATGGATAATAGCAGTCGGATGGGTGGATCCCGATATCTCTGAATGCTAGTAAAGTTGAACAGTCCTTTATACAGAGTTAGCTGCTCTTACCTTTTGCCAGTTTTTCAAGTGGATTACCAATTTTTATTGTTCATTTTTCAGGCATTCCCTTTTTGTACTAGTTATTAATTCTTTTTCATTTGCAGCCATGGCACATAGCTCATCCTAGCCTCTGGCTGCCTGTTCACTTCGTTAGTAGTAGTGGTTATTGATCAGAAGCTTTAAATTATGAGCAGTGTCAAAGATTGCATTTTTTTCTTTTGTGGACCTTGTTTAAGAAATCTTCTCCCACCTGGAAATCAGGTTTTGGGTTTTTCTATAGAAATAGTTTGAGAACTATGTCACAGGCAGTAGTGTGTAAAAGGAAAGTCCTCGGGTTTGTTTGTTTTTCTTTTAAGAAAGGAGGACATCACAACTCCCAGTGATGCATTTTTACATCCATTTGGTTGGCAAAAATATTTTAACCTGGACAGTAGCATGTTGCTGACCACATGAAACAAGAACTTTGATACATTGCTCGTGAGAGTGTAAATCCATACTTTGGGAAACAATTTGACTTTATCTTATAAATTAAAAGTTCTTCCCCTAGATATATTTTATAGAAGTTCATTTCTATGTTACTAGATGTGTGAGCTACTCTGTGTACAAGAATGTTCATAGCAGCGTTCTTTTTAATAGAATAACAAATAAGTTGGAAACACCCCACATATCCATCAAGTGAGTGTAACTTGCAGCATATTCATGCAATGATGCATTATGTGGCTGTGAACTATGTAGCAATGGAACGCACTGTGCATCAACTATAGTTATGGATAACTCTCAAAACAATATTGAATGAAAATGACAAAAGTGATGCCATTTAGATAAAATTCAAAAACATTTGAAACAACTTATTTTTAGGATTTGTATATAGTAACATAACTATAAGGAAAAGTAAGGAAATTTTTAAAATTACAGACTAGTGACTACCCACAAGGGAAGAGGAGGGAGATTCATTAGGGGTATGCTACTCAAGCCATGTTCTTTGTCTTCAGCTGGTTGTAGATACCTAGTTGTCCATTTTATAATTCTTTTTTTTATCTTGTACATATGCTAGATTTTGTGTTTGTATGAAAGTTGTTCATAATTTTTGTTAAACCACTACAGTAGTCTGGAGAGGTGTCATTAGAATCTATTTTTAGTTTACTTTCATGATGCCTTTGCAGTTGGCCGAAATTCCAAACTTTGAGAGACGCTGTCTTTAGAATTTCATAGTATTCCTTGAGATGACTGGCCTTATTCTTGGCAGGGAGATGGAGAGGAGATTATTCAACCAAGACTGTAGCTTCTTAACAGGTTCCAGTGCTGTGTCACAAAGGCAGTCAGGAGTGAGGGAGAAACACGAGCTGGAGTCCAGAGACCACAGATCTCTCACTTGCTGTTGGACCTTGGACGTTTTACTTCTCCCAACCTCCATGTCCTCATCTGTAAAGTGAGGGAACAGGATTAGATTATCTGTAATTTCCTTTTTTCAGATCTGAAGTCATGATCTTTCTCCTCTCTGGTGTCTTCTCAGCCGGGTCCCAGTGATAAGAAATCAGAACTGCTGCCAGTGGAATGGAACAGTAATAAAGACCTGTATGTCCTCCGGTATGAGTCCAAGGATGGGTCCAGAAAGCTCCTCGTGAAGGCTGTCACCGTGGAGAACAGCATGATCATCAATGTGCTGGTGAGTCTGTAGTCACAAAGAGTCTGATGTTGGGAATGGACCTTGGGATCACCTTTCTGAAACCCATTTAAGAGTCCTTGGTGTATGTGAAGCCTTTACCTAGTGATTCTACTTCTGGAACTTTATTCTGAGGCCAGGACCCTAAATGTAGAAATGCTTTGTCTTCAAAGATGTCCACTCCTACTCATTATTGTAAAAGGAAGTGCTTCCCATCACAAAGGAATAGTGAAGTAAATTAAGGTAGATTCATTCAGGGACAACTTGGGAGAAAACAAAGAAAAGCTTATTGTAGCCCTAGGGAACTGCTTTTAGTTATTTAGACTTGCATGGCTCACAGCTTTCTGCTGCCTTGAAGCCTTTATCCTTCTCGTTTTCCCTCCTGGAAAGCTCTTCCTCTCCACCTTTGCTGCCTCACACAGGTACAGCCCTTTAGCCTGACTGACTCCCTCTTGTTTTCTTTTCACTTACTCAGAAAGTTCAGTCAGTCCTGACTGCTTCCTCTAGTCTGTCAGAAAGATCTAAATTATGCCTCTGCTTGATCATTTTATTTTTCTGCCTGGTACTTGACACGATTTGCAATTAGTTAATTAGATTTATGCTTTGGTGTAATATTTTGTATTCTGCCACTATAGCAGAATGTTCTGTAGTCTATATAATATGCCCTCTAAGCACCTGAGGGCAGTGACTCTCCAAGTTTGGCCTGGTTTTCTGGATTCATATAAAGATATCAGGCAGTCTGTAGTGTTCTGCACTTTGCATTTTTACCTTGGTATGTTTTGGAGGTCTTTACATGGCAATGCAAATGACTATGCCTTATTCATTTTAATCACTATGTGGTATTCCATAATACAATTATTTACCCCTCTTCCTTTTGATGATCACTTATGTCGTATATCACTCAAGGTTCTTAGTTTGAAACAACGAAATCCCTTTAGGTTCGTTTGAATAGTCGGGTTTATTAAAAGAACTGGGATAACTGAATTGTTGGAAGGGCTGAAGAAGCAGTTCGAAGGCTGAGCTTCCAGGGCATTGCTCCAAACCATGCTGTGGAAACCAGTGCTGCTGCCGTCAGCCCAGGGCATTAGGTACTGGCAGGCTGCCAACCCAGGGGCCCCCTTCTCATGAGCCACTGATGTAGCCCCTGTGCCTCTGCTGCTGCCCATAATGGCAAGATGTCTGCTCCTTACTCAGCCTGTTTATCCGTGTTGCTCACCACCAAGTTGAAGTTGTGCATCTATTTGGGACCACATTCACATGTTTGATTTTAAGCTGCAAAAGAGCTTGGGAAGTAGGTTTTTCTGGGCTCTGCCTCAGAAAGGCATTATTCCTAAATCAAGAGTTGTCCCCAAATGGTCAACGTGTATTTCATCTGTTACAAACAGTCCTTGTATATGTCTCTTGGTGCCCATGTGTATTTCTTTAGGTTGGATATAAAATTGTTCTTCTCCCCCCTAGTCGCCCACTTACTCATTAGACCAGAAATACCGCAGTCTCTCATTTTGTGTTTTCTTTTTTCTAGGAACATGGCTCACAGCAAGTGTCAGATTTGACCCTGAACTTGAATGATTATATCGATTCAGAACATCTGGTTGACTTCCACAGGTATTTCTAAGCGATGGCTTTTGCCTGGGAAAAAAGAAGAGAGAACCAACGGCCAGACATAAGGAATGGACTTGAGGTGTTAGAGAATGGAGGAAGGTTAACGGAAGGATCCTTCTCTCCTGGGCACTCTGTTCTGTTTTTAATTTATTTTAAAAGAAGATTCATGTGGAAAATTCCCCATGAAATAAAATGATGCAACCAATAGACCACAAGTCTGCAGGGTAGAGATGGGGCCAGGCCAGTGACCTCTTAGGATAAAGCATACCTACTCTGGTACACTCCATTCCCCAGTTTTTTGTTTTAATGGACTTTATTTTTTACGGCAGTTTGAGGTTCACATCAAAATTGAGCAATAAGTGTAGCGAGTTCCCTGGGACCTCCCTCTTACCCCACACTCTCAGCATCCTGCAACAGAGTGGTGCGTTTGTTATAGTTGATGAACCTGTGCTGACACACATTATCACCCAGATTCCCTTCTTGGTGGTGTTGGGGTATGTTTACTTTTGTAAGAAACTGCTGCACTATCTTCCTTAGTAGCTGTACTATTCTGCTTTCCCACCAACAGTAAACGAGAGTTCCTATTGGTCTGCATCCTTGTCAGTGTTTGAGCTTTTGGCTGTTCTAACAGCTGTGTAGTGGTATCTCATTTTTGTTTTCATTTGCATTTCCCTGAGGACATATGATGTTGAATGTCTTTTCATATGCTTTTCTGTTGTCTGCATTTTCTTTGGTGAGGTATCTGTTCAGGTCTTTGATCCTTTTTTAAATTGAGTTGCTTTCTTAAGGTTGAGTTTTAGGAGTTCTTTGTATACTTTGGATAACAGTCATTAATCATATATGTGTTTTGCAAATATTTTCTTGGAGTCTAACTTGTCTTCTCATTATCTTGATTTTTTATTTTGAAATTTGCAACCCCTCAGAAAAGAGGGTTTGCAAAAAAATACAGTGAACACCCATATACCCACCACCTAAGTTCACCAGTTTTTAATGCTTTGCTGCATTTACTTACTTTTTCTGTATGCTTTTTTGTTCTTGAGCCATCTGAGAATTATTTCCAGACTTTATGAACCTTAAGCCCTAAATATTTCAGCATGTATCTCCTTGTTCTTACGTAGACGTCCTCCTGTATAACCTTAAGGCAGTTATCACACTCAGGAAACTTAGTTTTGATAGATTAATGTCATTTAGTACACAGTCAGTGTTCAGGTTTCTGCAGTCATCCAAGTAATGTCCTTTCTGGGTAGTCTTTTAGTTTTCAATTTGAGGTTTTTGTATTTTTTTTAACCCAGCCAAATATCACACATTGTGTTTATTTTCATGTTTTTTCAATTACCTTTAATCTAGAAGTTTCCTAGACTTTTTTCTTAGCATTGCTATTTTTGAAGACTTGAGGTCAGTTGTTGTATAGAACATTCAGATTGTTTCCTTATCATTTGATTCAGGTTGGACATTTTCAACAAGAACTCTGTGTAAGTGAGGCTATGTTCTTCTAAGTGTTTCACGTCAGGCTCATGACATCTGTCTTGTAGATTTTGTTCAATTTGGTCGCTTGATTATGACAGTATTTGCCACCTTTCTCTCCAGTAAAGACATCTGATTTCCTTCAGGTTTTGATTTACATTTATGAAGTTTGCTCTTTTTTTTTAGTTTTTATTGAAGTGTAGTTGATATACAGCATTGTGTTGATTATTGCTGTATAGCAGAGTGACTCAGTTATACAGTGTAGACATTCTGTATCATATTCTTTTCCGTTATGGTTTATCACCAGGTATTGAATATAGTTCCCTGTGCTACACAGTAGGACCTTCTTGTTTATTCATTCTGTATATACCAGTTTGCATCTGCTAATCCCAAACTCCCAGTTTGGTCCTCTTCTACTTCCTCCCATTGGCAACCACCAGTCTATTTTCTGTGTCCCTGGTTTATAAGATTTGTTTTTTGACTCAGGATATGACTCATTTTAAAATGACAGATTTTTAGGTAGCTCCCTGCTACCTCAGTCTGCCTTAACACTTCAGTGATAGCTCACATTGCTTTTCTCTCACAGACAGAGAAAAAGAGGCCTAGGGCAGCCTTCCAAGGCCCCTGAGTTAGTGACCATTAAGCCCCAGAGCCCTGCCTACTTGGACCAGGAACCTGGTTATCCTTCCCATGCAGCCTTTGCCTTCCATGACTCTTCCCATGACATGTGATGAACACACAATGAGGCTGAGAGCAGGGTGGGGTGGGGTGGGCCCAGAAGAGTCAAGGCCCTGTGCCCCTACACCCTCACCTCTTTCTAATGGGGTGGTACTGTACTGCCTACTTGGACCAGGAACCTGGTTATCCTTCCCATGCAGCCTTTGCCTTCCATGACTCTTCCCATGACATGTGATGAACACACAATGAGGCTGAGAGCAGGGTGGGGTGGGGTGGGCCCAGAAGAGTCAAGGCCCTGTGCCCCTACACCCTCACCTCTTTCTAATGGGGTGGTAAACGAAAAGGGGCAACTCAGATGCCTAAGAAGCTTAGGCCCAAATCGCGGAGACAACACCGGGCTATTGCCCCCCTTACCCAGGTCCGCCGGGCGGCCTGTTCCCACCCTTGCGAACAGTCCAAACGCTATCAGGGCCGTCGCCGCCATTGTCGCCGCTGTTGCCACCGCCGCCCCCTCCGCCACCAAAATACCGTGCGCAGGGTTACCAACCAGCAGAAAGCAGCTAATGCCTCATCTCCTTTCTTCAGGGTCTACAAGAACAGCGAGGAACTTCGGTCTCGTATTGTGTCTGGGATTATTACACCTATTCATGAGCAGTGGGAAAAAGCCAATCTAAGTCCCCACCGGGAGTTTCCCCCTGCCACTGCCAGAGAGGTGGACCCACTCCGGATTCACCCACAACACCCACATACCAGTCGACAGCCTACTTGGTGAGTGCACAGCCCACAGAGGGCAGCCCTAGCTTCTCTAGAAGGATTCTACCCATGACCATCCTGCTGCTTGACCCCTCTCTGGACCCCCCACATCTCTTCAACAGAATTGTCAAGAGTCCTGGTATTTGGAGATAGGAAGTGGAGATCTCAGTGGAGCAGTGAGTTCTTGTACTGCTGCTAGTCACCCCAGTATCTTAAGGCTGCCTACATCTTTATTTTAGAGGCTGCACAGACCCTCTGACTCGCCCAAGGGTCAGTGCCTCTGAGGCGTGTGTGTAGTACTCCAGAGTTGCTGCCCAGCTGGTTCAGTTATTCATTCCGGAGCTGTTTGTACAGGACTCTGAATCAGGCTTTTGAGGAAAATGCAAAGATGCAGAAATACTGGAGGTTCCTAGAGGGGATGTCATCTCAGTGTTCCCTTTCTTTGCATTTCACTTCATTGTAGCTCCCGATCTCTTTGACAATGTGAAAACTTTTCCAAAACAGCATGAGGTCTGAACAAGTCACATCTAAGATCTTTGCAGGTTAGGATGGCAGTATTTAGGACTGGAGACTTCTGCTCTGAGAGAAGACAAGGAGCAGGGATGCCGTAGTCTCTAGCTGAGGTGGCACTTCCCAATTTGGAGTCCACGGTGTGGTAGTAATGGTGGGCTTGGCAGGGTTGAGAGGGAGGGCTCACTGTGCAGCCATAATAAGCACTCAATAAGTGTTAACTGCCATTGTTAATACTACTGTGTTGCAGTTGTATACCTTTGATTAATTAAATGGGAAATTTATTACTATAATAAGTAGTAATTGGCAAGTCTCTTTGACAATTTTTGGAAATACTGGTTTCTGTGGGCAAAGTGGAAATTGATAAAAAATCTTGAAAGGTTGGGAACAGCTTGTCTGATCTAAACCCCTTGTTTAAGATGACTTGCCTAAGGTCACCAGCTAGTAATAAAGAGCCAGAGCGGAGCTGGGGGTTCAGGTGTCCTCACTCTAGCCCAGTGCTCTGCTGTGATGTAACCAGAATATGTTGACAAGGTTGAAGGATAAGCCCTAGATAGCAGTCAAATTGGGGAAGACTTTTAGATCTTATTAAGTGGATAGTAATTCTCAGTTCTTTCAGATTTACTTCCCATATCAAAACAAATATTCTCTGAAATCTCCTTTACTCTCTGAAAATGGAGTTCATAGATAATCTAACTTACCAAGTGCACAATTTCAAAAGAGGTAGTATTAAATATAATATAAATGAGAAATAAATAGTAAATAATGATAAGATAATGTTTGTTTCATTGTGTAGATGCCTGAGCATAATTACACCAGAAAAGATATGCACTTGTATGTGGGGTTATCTTGAATTTGACAGCATTTACAAATCATATATCTGACAAGAGACTTATATCTGGAGATACATAGATACGTAGAGAACTTTACATCTCAGTAATAAAAAGACAACACAATTTAAAAAATGTTAAAGGATTTGAATAGACATTTCCCCAAGGAAGGTGTACAGGTAGCCCATAAACATGTGAAAAAAACGGAAATCAAAACTACAATGATAAACTACTGGTTTGTGCACATCTTCATGTACAACTTTTGTACAAGAATGTTCATAGCAGCATTACTCTTAATAGCCTAAAAGTGGAAACAACCTAAATGTCCATCAGCTGATAGAATGGATAAATGTGATATATGCATACAGGGAAATATTTCAGCAGTAAAAAATGAAGTACTGATACTGATACACATCACATCATATATGAACCTTGAAAGCATTGTGCTAGGTGCAGAAAGCCTTTATGTGAAATGTCAAGAATAGGCAGATCCACAGAAACAGAAAGTAGATTATTTGGTTGCCAGGAGGTGAGATGGAAGGATTAAAGAGCATGAATGGGGAATGACTGCTGATGAGTACAGGGTGTTTTTTTAGAGTGCAGAAAATATTCAAAAGTTAGAGTAGTTGCACTTTCTGTAAACATCTAAAAACCACTGTGTTAACTGGCTGAATTTTGTGGTACACGAAATAGTAAAGCTGCAAAAAAATTTTAAAAGGTCCTAGCTTTGTCTTATTTGGAAGCATGAATATATAACAATTGAAATAAGGCTCCTAGGATCAGACTATAAGAGAACTGATAGTAATAGCCTATGATTGAGATTTTGTATTTTCCCTTCAACTGGAGAGTGGTTTGATAATAATCTAAGCAATATTTTTTGAGACCAACATTATACTAGCAAAAGAAATTTAAAATTAGTTACTGAAGTCTTACCCCCTAAGAAACAAGGCAAGGATATCCTCTCTCACAAGTCTTACTTAGCATACTGCTGAAAGTGTTGCCACCACATTAAGAAAAAGAAAAGGCATACAGATAAGAAAGGAAGAAATAAAAGTTTACGTTCATAGTTGACATAATGGTCTACATGGAAAATCTCAAGGAATCTACCAGAAAAAGAATACTGTGAGCCTAGTAAGGTTGTAGGATACCAGCTCAACATCCAAAAGTCAACTGTGTTTCACTGTATTAGCAATAAACACATGGAAATAGACGTTTAAGATACAATATAATAGCTTTTGGTTCTGCTGGTAAAGAATCCGCCTACAGTGTAGGAGACCTGGGTTTGACCCCTGGGTTTAGAAGATTCCCTGGAGGAGGGCATGGCAACCCACTGCAGTACTCGTGCCTGGAGAATCCCTATGGACAGAGGAGCCTGGCGGGGCTGCAGTCCATGGGGTCGCAGAGTCGGACACAGCTGAGCAACTAAGCACAGCACGGGCCACCATCTAGAACTATGGAAAGAATGCTAAGGTGTAAATCTAACAGAACATTTCAGACTTTTATGCTGAAAACTGGAGTCAAAGAAGACCTAAATAAATGGAGAAACATCACATATTCCTGAATGGAAGACTCGACAGTAAAAATGTCAAATACTCCACACATTGATACACTCTGTGTGTTAGTGGCTCAGTCTGGTCCGACTCTTTGCCACCCCATGGATTGTAGCCCTCCAGGGTCTTCCATCTATGGAATTTTCCAGGCAAGAATACTGGAGTGGACTGCCATTTTCTACTCAAGAGGATCTTCTCGACCTAGGGATTGAACCCGCATCTCTTGTGTCTCCTGCATTGGCAGGTGGATTCTTTCCCACTGCACCAAAGATGTCAAATACTCCACAAATTGATACAGTAGTTTAATGCAATTCCTATCAAATCCCAACAAAAACTTCTGAAGATAGAGCAAGATTATTCCATAATTTATATGGAAAGGCAAAAGAGTTTGGAGTAGTTAAAAATAATTTTGAAAATAAATAAAGATGGAGAAATCACTATACCCAGTATTCAGGCTTATTATATAGCTACATTAGATGGACAGACTCATAGGTCAATAGAACAATGTTGTTGTTCAGTCACTGAGTTGTGTCTGACTCTTTGCGACCCCATGGACTGCACCATGCCAGGCTTCTCTGTTCTCCACTATCTCCTGGGTTTTGCTCAAATTCATGTCCATTGAGTCGGTGATGCTATCTAACCATCGCATCGTCTGCCATCACCTCCTTTTTTTGCCTTCAGTCTTTGCTAGTATCAAGGTCTTTTCTAGTGAGTTGACTCTTCATATCAGGTGGTCGAAGTATTGGAGCTTCAACAACAGTCCTTCCAGTGAATAATCAGGGTTGATTTCCTTTAGGATTGACTGTTTTGATGTCCTTGCAATCAAGGGACCCTCAAGAGTCTTCTCTGGCACTACAATTTGAAAATATCAGTTCTTTGATACTCAGCTTTCTTTATGGTCCAGCTCTCAGGTCCATACATGACTACTGGAAAAACCATAGCTTTGACTGTAAAGACTTTTGTCAGCAGTGATATCTCTGCGTTTTAAGTCTTTGGGCTGGGAAAGGCATTTGGAAATATGTAGGCATTGTTCTATGCCTAGAAGGTGGGGATAGAGGCTGGGAATAGTGCCAGCCAAGCACAGGCCTGCTGCAGACAGAGCCAGCCCTGCCTCATCCTGCTCTTCATGTTCTTTTTGGTTGGCTAAAACTCCTTGCCCACTAGCACTGGCATTCACTCCATCCTTGAGAATACTACCATGCAGTTCAGTTCAGTTGCTCAGTCGTGTCCGACTCTTTGCGACTCCATGGACTGAAGCACTCCCGGCCTCCCTGTCCATCACCAACTCCCAGAGTTTACCCAAACTCATCTCCATTGAGTTGGTGATGCCATCCAACCATCTCATGCTCTGTCGTCCCCTTCTCCCGCCTTCAATCTTTCCCAGCATCAGGGTCTTTTCTAATGGGTCAACTCTTTGCATCAGGTGGCCAAAGTATTGGAATTTCAGCTTCAGCATCAGTCCTTCCAATGAACATTCAGGACTGATTTCCTTTAGGATAGACTAGTTGGATCTCCTTGCAATCCAAGGGACTCTCAAGAGTCTTCTCCAACACCAAAGTTCAAAAGCATCAATTCTTTGGTGCTCAGCTTTCTTTATAGTCCAACTCTCACATCCATCCATGAGTACTGCAAAAAACCATAGCTTTGACTAGATGGACCTTTTTTGGCAAAGTAATGTCTCTGCTTTTTAATAAACAGTCTAGGTTGGTCATAACTTTTCTTCCAAGGAGCAAGTGTCTTTTAATTTCATGGCTGAGATCACCATCTGCAGTGATTTTGGAGCCCAAAAAACTAAAGTCTGTCCCTGTTTCCACTGTTTCCCATCTATTTGCCACGAAGTGATAGGACCAGATGCCATGATCTTAGTTTTCTGAATGTTGAGAGGCTCTTTAGTTCTTCTTCGCTTTCTGCCATAAGGGTGGTGTCATCTGCATATCTGAAGTTATTGATGTTTCTCCCAGCCATCTTGATTCCAGCTTGTGCTTCATTTCTTATGATGTACTCTGCATATAATTTAAATAAGCAGGGTGACAATACACAGCCTTGACGTACTCATTTCCCGATTTGAAACCAGTCTGTTGTTCCATGTCCAGTTCTAACCGTTGCTTCTTGACCTGCATACAGATTTATCAAGAGGCAGGTCAGGCGGTCTGGTATTCCCATCTCTTGAAGAATTTTTCAGTTTGTTGTGATCCACACAGTCAAAGGCTTTTGCATAGTCAATAAAGCAGAAATAGATGTTTTTCTGGAACTCTCTTGCTTTTTTGATGATCCAGTGGATATTGGCAATTTGATCTCTGGTTCCTCTGCCTTTTCTAAAACCAGCTTGAACACGTGGAAGTTCTTGGTTCATGTACTGTTGAAGCCTGGCTTGGAGAATTTTGAGTGTTACTTTGCTAACGTGTGAGATGAGTGCAATTGATCTGGTATTCCCATCTCTTGAAGAATTTTTCAGTTTGTTGTGATCCACACAGTCAAAGGCTTTTGCATAGTCAATAAAGCAGAAATAGATGTTTTTCTGGAACTCTCTTGCTTTTTTGATGATCCAGTGGATATTGGCAATTTGATCTCTGGTTCCTCTGCCTTTTCTAAAACCAGCTTGAACACGTGGAAGTTCTTGGTTCATGTACTGTTGAAGCCTGGCTTGGAGAATTTTGAGTGTTACTTTGCTAACGTGTGAGATGAGTGCAATTGTGTGGTAGTTTGAGCATTCTTTGGCTTTGCCTTTCTTTGGGAATGGAATGAAAACTGACCTTTTCCAGTCCTGTGGCCACTGCTGAGTTTTCCAACTTTGCTGGCATATTGAGTGCAGCACTTTCACTGCATCATCTTTTAGGATTTGAAGTAGGGCCACTGGAATTCCATCACCTCCACTAGCTTTGTTTGTAGTCATGCTTCCTAAGGCCCACTTGACTTTCCATTCTAGGATGTCTGGCTCTAGGTGAGTGATCGCACCATCGTGATTATCTGGGTTGTGAAGATCTCTTTTGTATAGTTCTTCTGTGTATTCTTGCTACCTCTTCTTAACGTCTTCTGCTTCTGTTAGGTCCATACCATGTGGTTGTATTTCTCTAATTCCAAGATTGTTGGTGTTTTTCAAGTGCATATCCCCTTTACCCTCCTTTTTCAACCCTTTGTATCTTTATCACCTGTACCTGTATCTTGCACATTTTTGATGAGTTCTCTATCCAGCAAATGTTTCCCTCTGGGTTCAGAGATCCCTGGGCCTGGGCCTGTACTTTTGAGGCATGTGCTGTCTCTCTGGTATGGGAGACAGGTGAATAAATAAGAGTTTATATAATAACTGCCAGATTATCAGGGATTAGCACAGAGATCCTCCATCAGTGGCCTAGGAAAGGCTTCTTGGGTGTTGGTACCTGAGCTTTGTGTTCATGGGGAAGAGGAGTTTTCCTCAGGCTCCTTTTCTTTTTTCCTTTTCATGTGTCTGGATTATTTCCTCAGATTCCTTTCTGGAGAGGTCGTTCCAGGCGGCGAGACCAGCAGTCCAGTGGCATCGAGATCTGAAAGCATGGGGTTGTCTCTGAATTTTGGTTTGAGAAAGAGTTCATGTCAGAAACCTGGGATATAACAGCTCTGAAGGATAAGACTAGATTTTGTAAGGACCCTGATGCCAGGCGTACCTGATGTACCTGAATCTCCCTAGTGGACAGTTGGAAATCACTGAAGAATACTGATAGAGTATTCTCTATCAGTGGTGTCCTTGCTAAGGATCCTGGTGGATTGGAAGGGATGAGGCAGAGGGCCAAGGCTTATCACTCCTGTGTACCACTTTTAGCAGGCGGGACTTCTTTCCTTTCTTTCTGCCACCTCACCCACCTCCCCTGTCAAGGAGAGAGTATCATATAGCAGTTAGGAGTACAGGGTTTGCAGGTTGATCAGCTGGCTTCAAACCCTGGCCTTGTAGCTTTGCCTGTCTCAGTGAGGACAGTTAGCCTTGGTTTTCTCATGGGCAACTTGGGAATTATTGTACCTGTCTCAGGAATATGATGATAGATGTCATATTGAGCTCATTGCTCAGAATGTAGTAGATGTTCAAGAATACTCCACGGATCTTATTCAGGTAGCAAGCAGAGATGAGAACAGTACTGAATGTGTAATGACTAGATAGTCCCCTAGAAGAGAGAACCTTCTTTTATTTTTTTTTTAAATAACAGCCTACTCCTCTGAGAAAAGGATTTGATGCTTGTAGAGCCACTTAGGTGTGAGAATATTTACGCAGAGGGTGTGCTGGGCAACTGCATTTAAGCCCAGGACCTCTATGGACATTGTTTCCATCATGAGGACACATTCCTTACGGTGGCCACCGCTTAACCTAGGGTAGGAGAAACTGCTATTTCTTGCCTGTCCACCATGTGTTGACCGCCATCCCAAGTGTTTTCGTTCATGGTTGCCCACCTTCCAGACAGTCCTACGTAGAAATCAGTGGCATCCCTGCTTTTACAGAGAGGGAGACAATGGATAAGGAGAGGCAGCATAACTTGCCAGAATATTATAACCGAGATGGTGAGGACTGGGCTTTGCCCCTACGTGGGACTCAGAAGCTTATGCTTTCCCCATTGCATGCTTCAATTTTAGTTCATGTAATCGGTTTGTGTACAAGTTCAGTGTAGTGACTGCACACTGATTATGGAGAAAAATGTATCCCCTACCTCTCCCGCCAGTGAGATCTTTCTCAAGCAAGCTACGCTTCCAGGACTAGGACGCTGAACTGGAAGGGGAGGCGGATGTTTAGGAGACCTTTTGTCAGCCACGAGGGGATTGACAGATCTTGCCTCTGTAGTCCCCTTCTCCCTCCACGCCCACCCCTTGCGAGCCACCTTCCACTGACAGCGCAGATGACTGTAAAGACGACTTCTTTGTGAGAGCCCCATCACTGCCATGTTGTTGGGCAACTAGGCACTCACACTATCACCTTTTTGTTTTTTTCCACCATTGCCAGATTTAAGGGTAGGGCCTGAGGGCAGGAAGAAGGGAAAGAATGGGTCAGCAGAGGACTGCTGCAGGATGGTAATTAACCCTATCACTGAACAGCCTTGTGTTATGTTCGGAGCAGGAAACAACAGCCTCTGCCCCTTTATATAGCATACAGTTCTGTGTCTCACCCTGAACTTCCGTACTGTGTTGCCTATCCCACACCTGGAAACCTCCAAATGCAAACTGAAATTGAGATGTCTTGCTTCAGTAAGTGTGTGGTGACACGTGTGTCCAGAGCTTGTCAGAGGATACTGGTTTGCTGGTGTGATGCTGGCATAGAGGGAGACAACATTCCATTACAATGGAGAATTGAGGATGCAAAGTAGGTCTGTTCTGCTGAGATCTCTTGGGAAGAATTACTGAAAACAACCCATCTGTGAGGGAAATTTTTTTTACTCTAAGCCTAACTTTTTTTGTTGTCATTATGATTCTAACCCATTTCCCTTCGCTCCATCTGTCCTCAGTCAGGAAACTGTATGCCCCAAATCTTGTTCTCTGTTTTGAAAAATCAATTTTTCCTGTGTTTAACCAGCTTTGCTAAAACTAAACCCTTGCATATAAAGCTCTTATGTCATTCAAAATTCATTTTTTAATCCCAGTCAGTCTGTATCTTTACATATTTTAAAAATATTCCCAATATTTGTGTTCCACATTTTTTAAAATTTTGTTTTATTTACTAAAGTAATAAATGTATTTTTTTTAGTATCTGATATTTTATTCTGCTGATACATGCTATAATTTGCCTATTCTCCATTGGGTATTTGAAGAATGTCCAATTTTTCGTTTTAAATAGTATACTGTGAACATCTGTATAATAAAATTTTATTTCCTGAAGTTACATTTACTATGCTGGCAGATCTCAAATTTTTTTGTCTCAGAAACTCCCTTGTATGCCCCCAAATTACTT
>SJYT01055635.1:74601-152536 GCA_006410635.1 Cephalophus harveyi
GTTTGTTTGAGTTATATCTATCAGTATTTACTATATTATAAATTATAGCCAAACTATTTTAATTATAAATTAAAATTTAAATATACATTTATTCATTGAAAATAATAAACCTCTTGTGTGTTAACTTAAATAACAAATTTTATGAAAATACTTTCCAAATCAAAAACTTAGTGAGAAGAGTGACATTGTTTTCATTGTTGCAGATCTTCTTAATATCTGGCATAGAAGTCAGCTAGATTCTCATTTTTGCTTCTGCATTTAGTCTGTAGCTATTATGTTTAAGCCTTAACATAGACAAGTTGTTGGAAAAGAGAGGAATAGTTTAGTAATTATCAAATAATTGTGCATTTTATATTTTGTATTACACCAAAACTTGATAAGTGATAATTTCTTTAAGGTGTTAACCTAAAACAATAAGTGAAAGTGTTAACTGCTCAGTTGTGTCTGACTTTTTGTGACCCCATGAACCATAGCCTGCCAGGCTTTGCTGTCTGTGGAATTCTCCAGGCAAGAATACTGGAGTGGGTAGCCATTCCCTTCTTCAGGGGATCTTCCTGACCCAGGGGTCAAACCCAGGTCTCCTGCTTTGAAGGCAAATTTTTTACCACTGAGCCACCTGGCAGACCCATTTATAGAGAATAAGGGGAAGTTGGTAGTTCAGTTCAGTCGCTCCGTCGTGTCCAACTCTTTGAGATCCCATGGACTGCAGCACACCAGGCCTCTCTGTCCATCACCAACTCCTGGAGTTTACCCAAACTCGTGTCCATTGAGTCGGTGATCCCATCCAACCATCTCATGTTCTGTTGTCCCCTTCTCCCGCCTTCAGTCTTTCCCAGCATCAGGATCTTTTCCAGTGAGTCAGCTGTTTCCATCAGGTAGCCAAAGTAATTGGAGTTTCAGCTTCAACATCAGTCCTTTCAATGAACACTCAGGACTGATTTCCTTTAGGATGAACTGGTTGGATCTCCTTACAGTCTGAGGGACTCTCAAGAGTCTTTCCCAACACCACAGTTCAAAAGAATCAATTCTTCGGTGCTCAGCTTTCTTTATAGTCCAACTCTCACATCCATACATGACTACTGGAAAAACCATAGCCTTGATTAGACGGACATGTGTTGGCAAAGTAATGTCTCTGCTTTTTAATATGCTATCTAGGTTGGTCATAGCTTTTCTTCCAAGGAGCAAGGATCTTTTAATTTCATGGCTGCATTCACCATCTACAGTGATTTTGGAGCCCCAAAAAATAAAGTCTGCCACTGTTTCCACTGTTTCCCCATCTATTTGCCATAAAGTGATGGGACCGGATGCCACAATCTTAGTTTTTCCGAATGTTGAGTTTTAAGCCAACTTTTTCACTCTCCTCTTTTCACTTTCATCAAGAGGCTCTTTAATTCTTCTTTGCTTTCTGCCATAAGGGTGGTGTCATCTGCATAGCTGAGGTTACTGATATTTCTCCCGGCAATCTTGATTCCAGCTTGTGCTTCATCCAGCCCAGCATTTCTCATGATGTACTCTGCATATAAGTTAAATAAGCAGAGTAACAATATATTGCCTTCTCCTTTTCCTATTTGGAACCAGTCTGTTGTACCATGTCCAGTTCTAACTGTTGCTTCTTGAACTGCATACAGATTTCTCAAGAGGCAGGTCAGGTGTTCTCATAGTCCCATCTCTTGAAGAATTTTCCACAGTTTGTTGTGATCTGCACAGTTAAAGGCTTTGGCATAGTCAACAAAGCAGAAATAGATGTTATTCTGGAATTCTGTTGCTTTTTCAATGATCCAGTGGATGTTGGCAGTTTTATCTCTGGTTCCTCTGCCTTTTCTAAAACCAGCTTGAACATCTGGAAGTTCATGGTTCACATAGTGTTGAATCCTGGCTTGGAGAAAATTTTGAACATTACTAGTGTGTGCGATGAGTGCAATTGTGTGGTAGTTTGAGCATTCTTTGTCATTGCCTTTCTTTGGAATTAGAATGAAAACTGACCTTTTCCAGACCTGTGGCCACTACTGAGTTTTCCAGATTTGCTGGCATGTTGAGTGCAGCACTTTCACAGCATCATCTTTTAAGATTTGAAGTAGGTCCACTGGAATTCCATCACCTCCACTAGCTTTATTTGTAGTAATGCTTCCTAAGGCCCTCTTGACTTCACATTCCAGGATGTCTGGCTCTAGATGAGTGATCACACCATCATGATTATCCGGGTCATGAAGATCTTTTTTGTACAGTTCTTCTGTGTATTCTTGCCACCTCTTCTTAATATCTTCTGCTTCTGTTAGGTCCATACCATTTCTGTCCTTTATCGAGCCCATCTTTGCATGAAATGTTCCCTTGGTATCTCTAATTTTACCATCATGATTATCCGGGTCATGAAGATCTTTTTTGTACAGTTCTTCTGTGTATTCTTGCCACCTCTTCTTAATATCTTCTGCTTCTGTTAGGTCCATACCATTTCTGTCCTTTATCAAGCCCAGCTTTGCATGAAATGTTCCCTTGGTATCTCTAATTTTCTTGAAGAGATCCCTAGTCTTTCCCACTCTGTTCTTTTCCTCTATTTCTTTGCATTGATCGCTGAAGAAGGCTTTCTTATCTCTTGCTATTCTTTGGAACTCTGCATTCAGATGCTTATATCTTTCCTTTTTTCCTTGGCTTTTCGCTTCTTTTCTTTTCACAGCTATTTGTAAGGCCTCCTCAGACAGCCATTTTGCTTTTTTGCATTTCTTTTTCTTAGGGATGGTCTTGATCCCTATCTCCTGTACAATGTCACCAACCTCCATCCAAAGTTCATCAGGCACTCTATCAGATCTAGTCCTTTAAATCTATTTGTCACTTCCACGGGGCTGTTATAAATCAGAAGTCTGTTGGAAGAAACTGGAAGTTTACAGTATAATGGCTTTTCATTGGCTGAGTTGTGCCAGTCTTTCATTAGCTGAGCTATTACCAGCACTGAGGAAATCTTTCTTCCTCCACTGAAAGTAGTAAGATCGTGTTACTTCCTGCAGGAAATGGAAGATACTCTCTTCTTGCTGGAGTCTGTGTTGATGTCCAGTGATACCTACTTGAAAGCTCTCCCTTGTGGCCCCCTCATTCTGTTTTATTTAGGTTTCTCTTCATTAATTTTCACAAAGGGTTAGTTCCAGTGGAAAATTTGAATTCATATCAGTGAACTTTTTGTACGTTATTACATTAAAATCCACTGGTCTGTCATGTCCTTTTAATGGATCTTTTACTGGTGCATGCTGTTGGAAGATCATGTATTGGTTGTTTGGAAAATGCTGGTTCACTGGTATGTGCTGATCCACTAAACATTGACACATTTTATTACACAATATCTGAAAAATCATATTCATGAATATTACTAATCTTACCTTCATCTGTATGGGGAACCCATCAAGTTAGTGATGAATGGTTGTGGTGGTTTAGTTGCTAAGTCATGTCCAACTCTTGCAACCCCGTGAACTGTCGCCTGCCAGACTCCTCTGTCCATGGGATTCTCCAGGCAAGAACACTGAAGTGGGTTGCAGTTTCCTTCTCCTAGTGGTAAATACAAATTTCCAAATTGCAGATTTTCTTAAAAGCTTGAATTTTATCATTGACAACATATACTGTCAGTTATTTTCCTTGAAGTAACAGGTTCCATGGTTTTCAGGAAAGTGTCTACTGTGTAGCTCAATCTGAATAACCTTGGTTTGCCATTTTATGTAAAAATAGTTTTCCATGAAAAAATGGCTACTTTAACTAGCAGCTTAGCTGCACAAGTTTCTCTTTGAGACAGCCATTGTATTTCTACATGCAACAAAAGTGCTTTATGAATATTTCCTGTTTCATCACACAGAATATTAAAAAGAAGTATACTCAAAGATTGAGACTTTAGAACACTTGGTAATTTTTACCACTTCTTTAAGGACATTTTGATGGGAAAATGGATGGGGTGGGTGTAGTTGGAGTGGCTGGTGAGTCAGATTACCATGACTGCTACTCACTGATGCTTTTGATTTTGTGTTTTTGTTTATTTTTGGCTGCACTGGGTTTTAGTTGCTGCGAGTGGGCTTTCTTTAGTTGTGGCGAGGTCTGCTCTTCCTTGCTAGCACAGGCTTCTCACTGCAGTGGCGTCTCTTGTTGCAGAGTACGGGCTCTAGAGTGTGCAGGCTTCAGTGGTTGTGGCATACAGGCTCAGGAGTTGCAGCATACGGGTTTAGTTGCCCTGAGGCATGTGGAGTCTTCCTAGATCAGGGATCGAACCCCTGTCCCCTGCACAGACATGTGGATTCTCTACCACTGGACCACCAGGGAAGTCCTCATCATTGCTTTTGTACCATTAGTAAAAATATCAACACAGTGAAGAAAGCAGATAGTTTTTAAGATGAAATAGTTTTGACCTCATGGACCCTCTGAAGTGTCTCAGGAACCCACCAGGGGTCCATGGACCACATTTTTAATATCTCTTTTTTTTTTTTTTTTTTTTTTAATGTTTACAAGCCTATTTGAATTTACTCTTTTGTGAAGAGTCTATTCAAATCTTTTGCTTGTTTTCCTGTTGGATTGTCTTGTCTTCTTATGATTTGTAGACGTTGCTTATATAGTCTGGATTTAGTCCTTTGTCAGACATATGTACTACAAGTGTCTTCCTTCTGTAGCTTGCCTTTTCACTCTGTTAAGGGTGTTTTTTTTTAATTAAAACATTCTTAATGTTTTATGTAATTTGATTTATCAATGCCTTCCCTTTATATGTGGTGCTTTTTTGACCTGTTTGAGAAAATTTTGCTCTATCTGTGGTCATGTAGAATTTCTCATATACTCTAGAAGCTTTGTTGTTTTACCTTTTATGTTAAGATAATCCATTTGAAATTAATTTTATGTGTATTGTGAGATAGATACATGTTTTACCATATTGATATCCAGTTGATCTAGCACCATATTTGGAAAAGAATTATCCCCTACCTGTGCCACCTTAATAATTTTCATTTTTCATTACTTGTGATACAATAATAATTGCCCTCATTCTTTTCATTGTAATGGAAGTAATCTTGATCCTTTTGGTTTTTTCCCCCCATGGATGGCAAAGCTGGTTCGGTAATATTTATATGACTGCTATATAGAGTGCCAACTATTACAGAAATTGCAATAGGCATTTCATCCATATTTTCTTATTTAATTCTCTCAACCCCATGAGATTGGTAAGGGCTACCCCCCTTTTACAGTTTACGTGAAACTGATGTTCATGTATAAGTAACTTGACCACAGTCATTCATGAACAGAAGTTGTGTTATAATAATAGAATATTGGATTGGGACTCAACCTTCAAGGAGTTCACAGTTGATTAGGGCTGATTGCCCTTTTTATTCCAGACCGTAAGTGTTTCTAAAACAATTAAAGAAGTATGTCTCAGGTCTGTTGAAGCTCACAGAAGGGTGGTTATTCTGAGGGGTTGAGTTGGGACAGGATAAAAGGAAGGGCTTCACTGAGATAATGCATGATGAACTAAATTTGAAGGGACTAATAAAAGTTTTGTAGTATTGGGAGTAGTTGGTATTTGTGGCCACAAGAAAAATGGATACAAATGGGGCTATGAAATCATCTTGTCATCGTGTGTGTGTGTGTGTGCGCACGCGCGTGCGTGCGTGTGTGTGTGTGTGTGTGTGTGTGTGTGTGTGTGTGTAGGCAGGGGAGTGACCAAGGGTTATATATTACTGGCATGTGAAGGGAGAATAGGTGAATGTGGGAACCACATCACAAGGGATCTTATGTGCCAAAATGTTTTGGATAGAAAGTGATTCATTTGCGACCTTTTTAACCATTTTTCCCCCCAGGGAATCCCACTTAGAATGTCAACTTACATCGAAGTGAAGTCGCTCAGTCGTGTCCGACTCTTTGCGACCCCATGGGCTGTAGCCTACCAGGCTCCTCTCTGTCCATGGGATTTTCCAGGCAGTAGTCCTGGAGTGGATTGCCATTTCCTTCTCCAGGGGATCTTCCCAACCCAGGGACCGAACCCAGGTCTCCCGCATTGTAGACAGACGCTTTACCGTCTGAGCCACCAGGGAAGTCAACTTACATAGTTAATATTTATTGAGCCTTTACTGTGTGCCAAGCTATTATTACACGAAGTATAGAATATAGTCTCTCTTAATCTTCATTAGCAAGAGAATGAGAAGTACCTGCTCTTGTTATCCCACTTTTTGGAAAAAAAAAAAGAGACACGGGTTAATCAACTTGCCCAAAGAAGCAGCTCATAAATATTGGTGTGGGATTCAGCCCTTAGTATTTTCTCCTTTTGACACTTATATCAGCCATTGCTTCAGAAGAAACTATCTTGGCTTGAATTATTCTAAGAACAAAGAGAAAGCTGGTATGGTTCGAACATGGTGAGATATGGTGATAGGAGATGACTCTGTAGGGGTAAGCACAGGACAGTTTGTGTAGAACCTTGGGTTCAAAGTCAGGAGCAGTGGGAAGCCACTAGGTGTGTTTAGCAAGAGAGAGACTTGATATCATTTCCTTTTTTAAAAAAAATTCCTCTGGCTCCTTTGTAGAGAATGGATTAGAGAGGGACAAGAGTAGAAACAATAAGATCAGGTAAGGAGCTGACACAGGCACTCTGGCAAGAAATAATGGTGGTAGATGGTGGCAGATACAAGGATAATCTGGGATATATTTGGAAGTACACTTTACAGGACTTGCTTATGGGTTGCTTAATGATGGGAAGAAAAAACCAGGATGATGCAAGGAGGTTTTTTTTTAGCCTAAGTCATTTCTAATTTGAGGCTACCATAGCTTCAGGGAACATGCTTTTCATGCAACTTAGAACACAGCTCTGAATTTTCTTAGCATGCATTCCCAGCAGTAGAATTAACTACATTAGGGACTAACCTGTAAAGAGCAATATTGCATAGGAACCTGGAATGTTAGGTCCATGAATCAAGGCAAATTGGAAGTGGTCAAACAGGAGATGGCAAGAATGAACATTGACATTTTATGAATCAGAGAATTAAAATGGACTGGAATGGGAGAACTTAATTCAGATGATGGTTATGTCTACTACTGTGGTCAAGAATCCCTTAGACGAAATGGAGTAGCACTCATTATCAACAGAAGAGTCCAAAATGCAGTACTTGAGTGCAATCTCAGAAATGACAGAATGATCTCTTGTTCATTTCCAAGGCAAACCATTCAGTATCATAGTAATCCAAGTCTATGCCCCAACCAGTAAGGCGGAAGAAGCTGAAGGTGAATGGTTCTATGAAGACCTAAAAGACCTTCTGGAACTAATACCAAAAAAAGATGTCCTTTTCATCATAGGGAACTGGAATGCAAAAATAGGAAGTCAAGAGATGCCTGGAATAACAGGCAAATTTGGCCTTGGAGTACAGAATGAAGCAGGGCAAAGGCTAACAGAGTTTGCCAAGAGAATGCACTGGTCATAGCAAACACCCTCTTCCAACAACACAAGAGATGACTCTACACATGGACATCACCAGATGGTCAATACCGAAATCAGATTGATTATATTCTTTGCAGCTATAGAAGATAGAGAAGCTCTATACAGTCAACAAAAACACGACCAAGAGCTGGCTATTGCTCAGATCATGAACTCCTTATTGCCAAATTCAGACTGAAATTGAAGAAAGTAGGGAAGACCACTAGACCATTCAGGCATGACCTAAATCACATCCCTTATGATTATACAGTGGAAGTGACAAATAGATTCAAGGGATTAGATCTGATAGACAAACTGCCTGAAGAACTATGGACAAAGATTCATGACATTGTACAGGAAACAGGGATCAGTACCATCCCCAAGAAAAAGAAATGCAGAAAGGCAAAATGGTTATTTGAGGAGGCCTTACAAATATCTGAGAAAAGAGGAGAAGCTAAACCCAAAGGAGAAAAGAAAAGATACACCCATCTGAATGCAGAGTTCCAAAGAATAGCAAGGAGAGATAAGAAAGCCTTCCTCAGTGATCAATGCAAAGAAATAGAGGAAAACAATAGAATGGGAAAGACTAGAGATCTCTTCAGGAAAATTAGAGATACCAAGGGAACATTTCATGCAAAGATGGGCACGCTAAAGGATAGAAATGATATGGATCTAACAGAGGGAGAAGATATTAAGAAGAGGGGACAAGAATACACAGAAAGTGATAGTGAAGTCGCTCAGTCATGTCCAACTCTTTGCGACCCCATGGACTGTAGCCTAGCAGCTCCTTCGTCCATGGAATTTTCCAGGCAAGAATACTGGAGTGGGCTGCTATTCCCTTCTCCAAAGGATCTTCCTGACCCAGGGATTGAACCCAGGTCTCCTGCATTGTAGGCAGACGCTTTACCATCTGAGCCACCAGGGAAGTCCCAGAATACACAGAAGAACTGTACAAAAAAGATCTTCATGACCAAGATAACCACAATGGTGTGATCACTCTCCTAGAGCCAGACATCCTGGAATGTAAAGTTAAGTGGGCCTTAGGAAACATCACTATGAACAAAGCTAGTGTAGGTGATGGAATTCCAGTTGAGCTATTTCAAATCCTGAAAGATGATGCTGTGAAAGTGCTGCACTCAATATGCCAGCAAATTTGGAAAACTCAAAGGTCAGTTTTCATCCCAAAGAAAGGCAATGCCAAAGAATGTTCAACCTACTGCACAATTACACTCATTTCACATGCTAGCCAAGTAATGCTCAAAATTCTCCAAGCCAGGCTTCAACAGTGCATAAGCCTTGAACTTCCAGAGGTTCAAGATGGATTTAGAAAAACCAGAGGAACCAGAGATAAAATTGCCAACATCTGTTGGATCATCGAAAAAGCAACAGAATTCCAGAAAAACATCTGCTTTATTGACTATGCCAAAGCCTTTGACTGTGTGGATGACAACAAATCGTGGAAAATTCTTAAAGATATGGGAATACTGGACCACCTGACCTGCCTCCTGAGAAGTCTGTATGCAGGTCAAGAAGTAACAGTTAAAACTGGACATGGAACACCAGACTGGTTCCAAATTGGGAAAGGAGTACATCAAGGCTGTATGTTGTCACCTTGCTTATTTAACTTATATGCAGAGTACATCATGCGAAATGCTGGGCTAGATGAAGCACAAGCTGGAATCAAGATAGCTGGGAGAAACATCAATAACCTCAGATATGCAGATGATACCACCCTTATGGCAGAAAGTGAAGAAGAACTAAAGACCCTCCTGATGAAAGTGAAAGAGGAGAGTGAAAAAGTTGGCTTAAAACTCAACATTCAAAAAACAAAGATCATGGCATGCAGTCCTATGCCATGGAAACAATGGAAACAGTGACAGACTTTATTTTTTGGAGCTCCAAAATCACTGCAGATTGTGACTGCAGCTATGAAATTAAAAGATGCTTGCTCCTTAGAAGAAAAACTGTGACCCAACCTAGACAGCATATTAAAAAGCAGAGACATCACTTTGCCAACAAAGGTCCATCTAGTCAAAGCTATGGTTTTTCCAATAGTCATGTATGGATGTGAGAGTTGGACTATAGTGAAAGCTGAGTGCCGAAGAATTGATACTTTTGAACTGTGGTGCTGGAAAAGACTCTTGAGAGTCCCTTGGACTGCAAGGAGATCCAACCAGTCCATCCTAAAGGAAATCAGTCCTGAGTGTTCATTGGAAGGACTGATGTTGAAGCTGAAACTCCAATACTTTGGCCACCTGATGGGAAGAGCTGACTCACTGGAAAAGACCCTGATGCTGGGAAAGATTGACGGCGGGAGAACAGGACAACAGAACATGAGATGGTTGGATGGCATCACTAATTAGATGGACATGAGTTTGAGCAAACTCCAGGAGATGGTGATGGCCAGGGAAGCCTGGTATGCTGCAGTCCATGGGGTTGCACGGAGTCAGACATGACTGAGTCAGAACTCAACTGAGCTGAAGGACTAAGCCTCTTTTTAAAGATTTTGATGCACATTTCCCAGTTGCCTTTCTATATGGTATTAATTAGCATTCTCCCTCTATTTTGATGTCATTTGCCTATCCTTTTCATTGCTGGACTTAGTCTCCTTTTTCTTTTAAATTATTTAGAAAAGTATCATCCTTATAACATTTGTAAGCTTAACTGAACCCAAATTCAGTTTTTGTTGTTACCCCATTCTTTGCTGGCTGTTGACTGGAGACCTCTCTCTACTCTCCTTAAACTTCTTGCATTTCTTCTCACATGGCTGCCTCCATATTTAAAGCCAACAGCAGTGTGTCAGGTTCTTCTCATGCTTCAAGTCTTCCCTTCTACCTTTTCTTCTGCCACCAGCCAGAGAAAGCTCTCTGCTTTTAAAGGTCCATATGATTAGATTAGCCCACCCAGATAATCCCCCATTTCTGAGGACCTCTGTGCCATAAAACATAAATGTAGGAGTGATTTCTTATCACACTCAACAGATTCTGGGGATTAAGAAGTTATGGAAGATTGAGAAGGGGCCATTTTTACCAAATGCAAAATACAATACCCCTTCCCTAGAGTTCTGAGGACTCTTGTGCTATTACTGTGTCAGCTCAGCCTGAAAATATTGTCTAAATCTCTTCTACTTAAAGGACCCAGATCTCACCTTCTAAATCATCTAAATCAGGTATAATGGAAGCTCCTGGGTAAAACTGCTTTCTGTCTCTTGTCCAGAGAAACGAATTGTCTATTCCCATCATACACTGGTCAGATGGGCGAAGGATAACAGTTAACTTTTTTCTAACGTGGAAAAAAAACATGAACATGAAAGTTACTAATTACAGCATTATTTATAATTACACCACAAGCAATACTAATACCTACATTAGAAAAATTTTAAAGATTTTCTTCACTTCAGTGAATATTATTTGGTCATTAAAAATTTTAGTAGCAAGGACAAACAACATGAGAAATATAGGACGCAAATAGAGGAAAACAGATCTAATTGTACTTATAATTTTCATGTAAGCATATAAAAATATGCTTATAAAAAGACTAGAAAGAAATAGCAAAAATAATCATTGTGTTAGAGTCGGATGATGGGTAACATTTTTCTTACAATTTTTTAGTATGAAATATGCGCATTTTTCTTTTAAAAATCTTTCTTCAGTTCAGTCACTCAGTTGTGTCCAACTCTTTGCGACCCCATGAATTGCAGCACACCAGGCCTCCCTGTCCATCACCAACTCCGTCACACAAACTCACGTCCATTGAGTCAGTGATGCCATCCAGCCATCTCATCCTCTGTTTTCCTCTTCTCCTCCTGCCCCCAGTCCCTCCCAGCATCAGAGTCTTTTCCAATGAGTCAACTCTTCACATGAGGTGGCCAAAGTATTAGAGTTTCAGCTTTAGCATCAGTCCTTCCAAAGAACACCGAGGACTGATGTCCTTTAGAATGGACTAGTTGGATCTCCTTGCAGTCCAAGGGACTCTCAAGAGTCATCTCCAACACCACAGTTCAAACGCATCAATTCTTTGGCGCTCAGCTTTCTTCACAGTCCAACTCTCACATCCATACATGACCACTGGAAAAACCATAGCCTTGACTAGACGGACCTTTGTTGGCAAAGTAATGTCTCTGCTTTTGAATATGCTATCTAGGTTGGTCATAACTTTCCTTCCAAGGAGTAAGTGTCTTTTAATTTCATGGCTGCAGTCACCATCTGCAGTGATTTTGGAGCCCATAAAGTCTGACATTGTTTCCATTGTTTCCACATCTAGTTCACATAGCCTAAATGCAGTATTTTCCAACCATTCTCGATCTCCCATTCACCTTTGAACTCATAGGATATCCTTGGGATTAGGAAAGGGAAAGGTGTGGTGCTCTGCTTGCTCAGAACACATAACTGGTGCTCTACTTGTACACACGTTCTTGTCTACAGTTATCAGCATCTCCCAGTCCTGAGTTTCCACATTTGGCAGGACAAAGTACATAAACCTCGATCACCATGATTCCCCAGCTGAACTTGTATCCTCACTGAGAAGCAGCCTAGCCATTTGAGGTCCCCAGACCAGCAATGTCAGATCACATGGGAGCTTTTACAAAATGAAGCATCTCAGATTCCGTTCCTGATCTTCTGAATTAAAACCTGCATTTTAGCAAGATTCACCCTCCGATTCAGGTGCACATAACAACTTGAACAGAACTGGCCTAGGTGGTTCAAACAGTGCCATGAAAACCGAATCAGGGGTCAGGGGCGAGAAATCTTCAGGTTACTACTGCCGGAAGTACTGTGAAAACACAGCCGGCACTCCCAGAGAAGTGTGATGTGCAGATGGAGAGCTTTGTGTTCACGCCTCTTAGTCACCAATGAGTGCAGACCAGCAGCTGTGTTCAAAGCAGATATGTTGGTATGGTAAGCAGACAACTGGTATGTACCAGTTAAAAGCCTGGGTTTGGAAACTTCTGGTCCTGGAGTAAGCACACTCCATCCTGACTTTCCCATTGATTGCAGCTATACAGAATGCATGGAGCAGTTATTTGAGGATGCTGAAAAATAGTAGCAGGTACATTGGGAGAGAAGAGCAAAGGCCGAAATACCAATAAACTGGCCTGTGGTATGAACTCAAGGAAGCCCAAAATGAAGAATTAGATCTTGGCATGGAAAGAGAGCACTGCAGGAGAGTCTTCCATTCTGGCTAAAGTACTGAGAAAATGGGGTCTAGTGCTTAGAGAGGGTGGGAAGAAAATCTCTCATGTATTTTCTTCCTTTTTTCCAAAAATTCCCAACATGTGACAGTCCAGAAACACTTAAAACTGAGGGAAAAGACCCTTTCCAGTAAGACTTGTTTCAAGAGTATGAAGTGAACCACTGCTGCTTTTTATCCTCTCTTTGTTCTCCCTCCACTTGATACAGGTATGTGGACATAGGCACTGTCAGGGGAGGTACATGGCAGAACAAGGTAAGTAGTGCCCCAGCTTTCTGGCCAGAGGACCAAAAGAAAAGCCCCAAGGACCTAGAAGGTACCAAGGAGATGTGTTAGTCGCTCAGTCGTGTCCGACTCTTTGTGACCCCATGGACTCCTCTGTCCATGGAATCCTCCAAGCAAGAATACTGGAGTAGGTTGCCATTTCCTTTTCCACCAAGGTGATAGATCATAGAAAGGGAAGGGTTCAGAAAGCAGCTCTGTAAAGTTTGTGGACTCCAGGCCTTATCTGCACAATGTACATAAGTGGATGTGATTTATAAATAGCACACCAAAAACTTTGGGAACAGAACTGTAGTGTCGCCCACTGCCGGGTCTCAGACTGACCACTGGATAGCACATATGTGGTACAGAACCAGATAGCACTACAAAGGCTTTGCAAACAGAACTGACATTGAAACCTGAGCTTGAATCCCAAACCCAGCCTGCTAAGACAACAATATCAGGATTCTCCTAAAACCTCGTAACAAAATATTAAAAATTTGGGGAACTACAAAGAATCAAGAGAATTTCAGCTCATAAAAAGACAAAACAGACGCCAGTATTCCAAGGCGACACAAATGTTGGAATAATTAGCTGACAGATAAAGCAGCTGTTACAAAAATGCTCAGAGAAGTAAGGGCAAATAGTCTTAAAACAAATGGAATGATAGAAGATCTCAGCTTAAAAACAAGATTCAAAGAATAACCAAATGGGAATTTTAGAAATGAAAAATACAATAATCAAAATAACTTCACTGGATGAATCAGTAGCAGAATAGAGAAAAAAGAGGAAATATTAAGTACTTGAAATAGATCAATAGAAATTATCCTATCTGAACAACAGAGAGAAAAAATGTTTTAAAAGAAACAGTTTCAGAAACCTGAGACAATTATGAAAGATCTAACACTGGGACCATGAGAGTCTTAGAAGGAAAAGAGAAAGAGTGTAGTACAGAAAAATTATTTGAAGAAAATAATGGCTAAAAACTTCCCAGATTTGGCAAAAGACATAAGCGTACAGATTTTAAAAGCTCAGCAAATTTTAAACAGGATAAACCCAAAGAAGTCCATGCTCATACATAATCACATTGCTAAAAATGAAAAAAAAAGTCATGAAAGCAACTAGAGAGAAACATGTGTTGCTTATAGTGGAATAAGAATTTGCAAAAGAGACACAGATGTATAGAACAGTCTTTTGGACTCTGTGGGAGAGGGAGAGAGTGGGATGATTTGGGAGAATGGCATTGAAACATGTATAATATCATATATGAAACAAATCACCAGTCCAGGTTCGATGCATGATACTGGATGCTTGGGGCTGGTGCACTGGGATGACCCAGAGGGATGGTACGGGGAGGGAGGGGGGAGGGGGGTTCAGGATGGGGAACACATGTATACCTGTGGTGGATTCATGTTGATGTATGGCAAAACCAATAGAATATTGTAAAGTAATTAACCTCCAATTAAAATAAATAAATGTATATTTTTAAAAAAAGAATTTGATTGTGGATTTCTCATCAGAAAACCAGAAATAAGTTGATCATTATTCTTAAAATATGGAGAAAAAAAGAAATGTCAGAACCAGAATTCTATATCCAACAAATACATCATCTTACTTCTGAAGGATTTTAAGATATTCTTAGTATAAAGGATACTAAGAGAATTCATAGTCAACAGCTTTTCTCAGAAGAAATTGCTAATGAAAGTTCTGCAGACAAAAAGGAAGGGAAATCAAATAGAAACTTGGAACATCAGAAATAAAGGAAGAGCAATAAAAATAGTAAATATTTAGATAACTATAATAGGCTGTTCTCTAGATCAAGAGAATTAGAATATGTTTAATTTGTTGTTGTTCAGTCCCTGAGTTGTGTCCAACTCTTAGCAACCCTGTGGCCTGCACCATGCCAGGCTCCTATGTCCTCGACTATCTCCTGGGCTTTGCTCAACTCTTGTGCATTGAGTCGGTGATGCCATCCAACCATTTCATCCTCTGTCGTCCCCATCTTCATCTTTCCCAGCATCAGATTTTCTTCCAAAGAGCTGGCTCTTCCCATCAGATAGCCAAAGTATTGGAGCGTCAACTTCAGTATCCGTCCTTCCAGTGAATATTCAGGGTTGATTTCCTTTAGGATTGACTGTTTTGATCTCCTTGCAATCCAAGGGATTATCAAGAGTCTTCTCCAACACCACAGTTCACAAGCATCAATTCTTTGTTGCTTAGCCTTTATGGTCCAACTCTCACATCTGTTCATGACTAATGGAAAAACCATAATTTTAACTCTGTGGATCTTTGTAAGTAAAGTATTGTCTCTGCTTTTTAATACATTGTCTAGGTTTTCATAGCTTTCCTTCCAAGGAGCAACTGTCTTTTAATTTCATGACTGCAGTCACCATCCGCAGTGATTTTGGAGCCCAAGAAAATAAAATCTGTCACTATTTCCACTCTTTACCCCTTCTGTTGAATTATGAAGAGAGAAAACAGAAAGAAAAAAGGGAACAATTGGAAAAGCAATAGTATAAATGGCAGACCTAAATCTAAACATATCACATTAAATGTAAATGGTCTCAACATACCAACTAAAGGAACATGGCTTTTGAAGTTGGGCAAACCTGGTGTAAAATTTACATTCTTGGCTGCTTATACCTATGTGGCTTGTGTAAGAACACTTGCTACTTTGAGCCTCAGTTTCCTCATTTGTAAAATAAGTATATGGCCTCAGAGGGCTGTTACAAAGATGAAATAAGGTAATGTATATAAAGAACTCTGCACATCCATCTGTTTAAAAAGTAGAGGAGATGCATATTTGCTCATATATGCAAAGTATCTTTGGAAGGACATACAAGAAGCTGATGTTAGTAGTTGTCTATGGAAGACCTGGTAGGCTGGAGGACAGGGCTAAGAGGGAGATTTTTTTTTTAACTTGTACAGGTCCAGAATCTTTTATCTACAGCTGTGAAATCAAAAGAGCACTGAAAAAAAGTGGTGCTGTTTTGTTTTGTTTGTTTCATAAGATTGGTGCCAAACCTTTTTTGGGAGCAAAACGTGACCTGAAGTGGCATAAAGTTCCTTATATACTCATTTTATGTGAATTCTTTTTCATTTTGGAGAAATTTTAGGGTTTTGTTTACAGGGTGCTGCGTAGTAATATGTTTGGTATACTCATATTTCTAAAATATGAAAAATTCTGAATTCAAAGACACATTCAGCACAAGATTATGGATCTATGTGGCCTTTGAATTTTGAATTCAATCTGTGTATTGTCTTGAATTTTGAAACTGGTGAAGGCATTACCTATTCACAAAATTGAATCTTAAAAACTAAATTTAGCATGGTGCCTGACACAAAGCAAGCTGTCAGTAAATATCGGCAGCTGCTGTTATTCCATTCTTCCAGGCTTTTCCTGTCAACAAATCTGTTCATGTCCAATACGACGTTTCACCGTCACACCAGACCCTGTGACTGTTACTGCTTAGATTTTACATTTTTAAAGACTGAGGTGCAAAGATTTTGTGACAGATGCCTGCCAACCAGCCAGGCAGCCCCCCACCTAGGGTCCCGAGGTTTTTTCTGTTAACCAGACCACCCCAGCCACAAGAATGGCATCAGCAGGATTTGTGTGCCCAAGAGAGCCAAGTTGTTTTTATCTAAGAGCAAAGGAGAGAATGAGAAAATTATGTGTGGTCAGGATCACCCCCAAATCCCATTAGACCAGTGGGTCCAGCCAGGCAGATGTGCCTATAGCATTTAGTGTACCAGCATTCTCCTTCAGGGGTTTCCCAGGTGGCTCAGCTTTAAGAATCTGCCTGCCAGTGCAAAAGACGTAAGAGACATGGGTTCAGTCCCTGGGTCAGGAAGATCCCCTAGAAGAAGGCATGCAACCCACTCCATATTCCTGCCTGGAAAATCCCATGGTCAGAGGAGCCTGGCAAGCTATAGCCCATAGGTTGCAAAGAGTCAAATGTGACTGAGGTGACTTAGCATGCTCACACTCTTCTTCAGTTGATTACCAGCTGAAGTTTTAGGGACTTGATTCTAGAAACCAGATGAAGTTTTAGGGACTTGATTCTAGAGACTGTACCAAAATTACCTTTTTTTTTTTAAATCCCGAGAGCCTCATTCAGCACATTCAGGACTGAGACTATTTTATAATAGATTCTGGGTGTGTATATGAGGAGCTCACAGAAGGGTGCTTGTGTTGCAGTTAGACTATGTTGAGTATGAGCCTAAGGGATATACCATGACCATTTGAAGTACCCAAATTGTTGGGGTGGGCCTGGCAGCTGCCTTTCTTATCTGTTCTTTATTTCTTCTCTCCTCACACTCTGTGGCCTCGGAGAGAAAAATAGAGATGGCTCCATGTTTCAGGAGGCATCAAGGCTCATTTCTCCAAGTCATTGTTATAGTTGGTTCTGTTTGCTCTCTGTAAGGGGGCAGTTTGTGGAGATAGATAAAATGCTTCCTGCCCTCTGCACCACCTGGTCTCTGCAGTGAGGCAAGTTATTGGGAGGCCACCTGAAAGTTTGACTGCCAGCTCCATGAACCATGGCTTGGAAACAATAGCCTTGATCAGGAAAAATTGCTTCCCTTGGAAACCATGTCACCAGAATCTTTTATCTACAGCTGTGAAATCAAAAGAGCACTGAAAAAAAGTGGTGCTGTTTTGTTTTGTTTGTTTCATAAGATTGGTGCCAAACCTTTTTTGGGAGCAAAACGTGACCTGAAGTGGCATAAAGTTCCTTATATACTCATTTTATGTGAATTCTTTTTCATTTTGGAGAAATTTTAGGGTTTTGTTTACAGGGTGCTGCGTAGTAATATGTTTGGTATACTCATATTTCTAAAATATGAAAAATTCTGAATTCAAAGACACATTCAGCACAAGATTATGGATCTGTGTGGCCTTTGAATTTTGAATTCAATCTGTGTATTGTCTTGAATTTTGAAACTGGTGAAGGCATTACCTATTCACAAAATTGAATCTTAAAAACTAAATTTAGCATGGTGCCTGACACAAAGCAAGCTGTCAGTAAATATCGGCAGCTGCTGTTATTCCATTCTTCCAGGCTTTTCCTGTCAACAAATCTGTTCATGTCCAATACGACGTTTCACCGTCACACCAGACCCTGTGACTGTTACTGCTTAGATTTTACATTTTTAAAGACTGAGGTGCAAAGATTTTGTGACAGATGCCTGCCAACCAGCCAGGCAGCCCCCCACCTAGGGTCCCGAGGTTTTTTCTGTTAACCAGACCACCCCAGCCACAAGAATGGCATCAGCAGGATTTGTGTGCCCAAGAGAGCCAAGTTGTTTTTATCTAAGAGCAAAGGAGAGAATGAGAAAATTATGTGTGGTCAGGATCACCCCCAAATCCCATTAGACCAGTGGGTCCAGCCAGGCAGATGTGCCTATAGCATTTAGTGTACCAGCATTCTCCTTCAGGGGTTTCCCAGGTGGCTCAGCTTTAAGAATCTGCCTGCCAGTGCAAAAGACGTAAGAGACATGGGTTCAGTCCCTGGGTCAGGAAGATCCCCTAGAAGAAGGCATGCAACCCACTCCATATTCCTGCCTGGAAAATCCCATGGTCAGAGGAGCCTGGCAAGCTATAGCCCATAGGTTGCAAAGAGTCAAATGTGACTGAGGTGACTTAGCATGCTCACACTCTTCTTCAGTTGATTACCAGCTGAAGTTTTAGGGACTTGATTCTAGAAACCAGATGAAGTTTTAGGGACTTGATTCTAGAGACTGTACCAAAATTACCTTTTTTTTTTTAAATCCCGAGAGCCTCATTCAGCACATTCAGGACTGAGACTATTTTATAATAGATTCTGGGTGTGTATATGAGGAGCTCACAGAAGGGTGCTTGTGTTGCAGTTAGACTATGTTGAGTATGAGCCTAAGGGATATACCATGACCATTTGAAGTACCCAAATTGTTGGGGTGGGCCTGGCAGCTGCCTTTCTTATCTGTTCTTTATTTCTTCTCTCCTCACACTCTGTGGCCTCGGAGAGAAAAATAGAGATGGCTCCATGTTTCAGGAGGCATCAAGGCTCATTTCTCCAAGTCATTGTTATAGTTGGTTCTGTTTGCTCTCTGTAAGGGGGCAGTTTGTGGAGATAGATAAAATGCTTCCTGCCCTCTGCACCACCTGGTCTCTGCAGTGAGGCAAGTTATTGGGAGGCCACCTGAAAGTTTGACTGCCAGCTCCATGAACCATGGCTTGGAAACAATAGCCTTGATCAGGAAAAATTGCTTCCCTTGGAAACCATGTCCGCCTAATCACTATGTCTTTTCCAGCTCATTGGTAGAACTGACTGGAGAAGCACCTACTTCGGATTTTTTCCCAGGTCTTTAATTAATGGCTTCTTCCTATAAGCTTCGATTAACTGCTGTTTACAAAGCTTTTCTGAGGTCTGCCATGCCCTAGAACTGTCAGGTTTGCATCGCTTGCCAGGGCTCCAAGTAGATTCCAAAGCACACTTTCAAATACCAGATCTTTTTTGTTTCATTATATCCATAGCCAGATCCTTCATAGAAAAAGTAGGAAAGTATAAAGAGGAAATGTCACCCAGGTATAACTGTCACTGTTTTTATTTTCAGTTATACTTCTTTCTGGTTTTATTTATACACACACACATTTTTCCTAGGCTATTGATAATCCCCTTTTCTCTACACATGACTTAGTGACTCTTTTGTGACCCCATGGCCTGTAGCTCACCAGACTCCTCTGTCCTGGGATTTCCCAGACAAGAATACTGGAGTGGGTTGCCATTTCCTTCTCTAGGGGATCTTCCCCATCCTCGTACGTTGGCAGCAGATTCTTGACCATTGAGCCACATGGAATCCTTTATGATGAATACCTAGGCATAAAATTATCAGACCATGAAATGTAAAGATACAAAAGGCTTGTGAGAGGCAGTTACATTGTGTGTGTGTGTGTGTGTATTAGTGTAAACTTGGTTTCCACAAAGCATGCATTAATTTATGCTTCTGGCTCCTGTAGTCTCAGTGTGGGCAAAAATTGGTTCTTGGTGGGGGGTGGAAAAAACCTTAGAAATTTTGTGGCTATCCAGTGGTTTCCAGTGTATAAACTGATATACAGTATCTGCTTTTAACATTTCATGCTGAGGCCATAATGAGAAAAAGGTTGAGAAACACAGTTCTAGCTATATGTGAGCACCACCCATCTCACTCCATCCTTGGAAGCTTTTAAATTTGAGTTTTTGGTTTGGGATTAGAATAGTATTTTTCTGGTCTAAATGTTCTTAATTCTTTGTACAGACTTTAGGAACCTGAGAAAGGTTTGAATAAAATAAAATGTATGTGTTTCCCACTGTTCATATTTTTATCTTTCTACATTATTAGGAATCCTCCATGTTTCTAGCTTTGTGTCCAGCTCTTTTCATGTTACTGTGATATGTAATGTTTTCAGTGTTAGTCTCTGCCAAGGACCATGTTGAAATACCCCTTGTGTTATGGTCTTAGGCAGGGACTCCCCCACCTCCATGCCTGGGAGTACATGTGTGTCCCCCAGGCATCAGCTTTGGGCCTCTGGGAGCCCAGGTGCCAAGCCGCTCTGCGACTTTCAGTAATTGTCCCTTGTTTGTTTCAGGTGTGATCCCCTGGGCCCATTTGCTGTTGGGGGAGAGGACCTAGACCCCTTTGGGTGAGTACTGCTGGGGAGGTGGCAGCAACACGACTTGGTCTCGTGGCCTTTCAGCCCCAGCTCATCTTCTAATTTTAGAACTTTTCGTCAGTCTTCCTTTGGGGCGAAGGAAGCATTTGTTGCCGAGTGGCTGAAGAAGCACTGCCACTGTTCTGCTCTGCTATGCCTGGAGCAGTGCAAGAGGGCTCTGAATGTTGGGGAGCAACTGAGCAAGCCCAGTGGGCAGTTCCACTGTTGTTTTCTGGCCCCGCTTGCCCTGGTGGAAGGATACCCCCAGGGGGGTCTATCAGCTGAAGACTGAAAAACACACAAGTGGATTATAGACCTGAGATCAGTTGAGGGCTCTTCAGAGGTCATGACCTCACTTGATAAGGGAGGGTCACTGATCCCCACTAGAGTCTGGGGTAGTTCTTGTGAAGTCCCCAACAGTTATAGCCTCAGCTATGCACTGCACTGTCTTTGCTCACTGCTCTTCTAGATTTTAAGCTCTGCTGCAAAGGGTGTCCCCAGCTTGAGTGTTTCATTTTTAGACAGTGGGGAAAGTAAGTCTTAAGTTTGAACAATTAAGCTTAGCTTAATTTTTTAACTTAATACTTTTGCTTGAGCTGAAGTTAAGCTCAAACTTTGACCTCAGAGTTTGGGGTAACATCACCTTCTTATTCATCCTAGTTTGAGCCATAAGGTCAGATCCATAGAACTCCATGAGGGATGGGTACTGTCAAGAGTCAGACTTGGACAATCAAGTCATAGAATGCCCAGAGACCCTTCAAGAAAACCACACACAAACACACAAAGCTAGTATTATAAATTGTCTCAATTCATTAGCCCTTAGACCTAAAGTTGTGTCTGGAAGAGCCTTGTTTTGGTTCTGCATTCACCTTGACAAGTTCTGGCACATGTTCTTGATCAAATCGCACCCCCCTCCTTGGCTGCAGGACATGGCAGGGATCTCAGTGTTGTGGGGTACTGGAGCTTGTAGAGCTGAAAGCGTAGGCCATGATGGCCAGAAGAGGTGTGCTTTTTTGTGTTCTTGCTCTTGCCCACTTCCTGCTGGCACTCAGGCAACCATCCACGCACGTCTGCATGAGCCATCCAGAGTTGGTGTCCAGATCATTTTTACCTACATTCTCATCACCTTCACTTCTTCTCCAACAACTGCTTGCCACACCTGCTTACCCATCATTCCTTCTTGCCTCAGGTGTCGGAGAGGTGGCATGATTGTGGATCCCCTGAGATCCGGCTTCCCAAGAGCACTTATTGACCCGTCATCAGGACTCCCAAACCGGCTTCCTCCAGGCGCTGTGCCCCCGGGAGCACGCTTTGACCCCTTTGGACCCATTGGGACCAGCCCGTCTGGGTAGGTATTCACTCAGGGATGCTGAGAGGTAGGACCCGATAGCGACTCAGCTCAGCATTGCAGGGATAAAGGCATCTGACACCAAGCGCAGAATTCCCAGTAGTCCCGGGCCTTGCCACCAAGAGAGTGGAGCCTCCTCCAGGCCCATGCCTGGTGCTCCCTGAAGCCTTCCATGAGCTTCCCATTCCTCTGTGGCTCCCTTCCCCAGCTTTCCTCCAGGAGGACTCAGGAGGGGTTGCCACTCACATTTACTGGACTTCTTGTATGTGCCAGGAACTCGGTGAATTCTTATGTCAGCCCTTGTGGATAGATATTTCACAGAGACAGAAATCGAGGCCCGGAGTGATGAAGTAACTTGTCCAACATGGGAAAATGAGAATTCAGACCAACTCTAGAGCACATGGTCTTTAACTCCACAAACCACCACATCATTCTGGAGGCAGGCTCCCTCCATTCAGGACCCTGTCTACCTGTGTGCCCCTGACTCTTCATCACCCCAACTCACCAGCCCCTCTTTCCATTCCAGACCTAACCCAGACCATCTGCCCCCGCCGGGCTACGATGACATGTACCTGTGAAGGCCTCAAGAATGTAACGTCCCAGCCTTCCCTCCACTGTCCTGGAGCTGCCATCGCGGGCCCCATCAGCACCCATTTTCTTGCGGGCTGGGGACAAAGGACTCTGTCCATGTGCTTGCAGGCCGGCCGGGATTGCCTCCCCACCCCCTCCCAGAGCCAGGGCACCTGCTGCAGTTCTCCACCTGGCTGCATATAGGTCCCAAAGAGAAATCAGTGTGTGCCTCACCACCAGCTCCTCTCCACTTCCCAGGGGAGACTCCGGCAACATATGCCCTTGACCCGATGCAGTTCCAGCTGCGTCCCTATAAGAACAGAACCCATTTTGGATGTTATTATTAAGAACCAAATGTCAATACAAAAATCATGTTGCCGGTCTCCCACTCTTCTTTACTGCACAACTCCTTCCATGTATGAGACTTGAGAGTTTGGATCTTTGAGGGGCTAAAGGACTGTCTTAGGCATCTTCCTTTCATGACTTGCTCTCGCTCCTGATACCACTGAGATGGTCTGGCTGCATGGATGAAAATGAGTGACTGGAACCCCCATAGGCCACAGGGATGACTTCCCCAAGGCCAGGCGCGTTGCAGAACGACTGCATCTCTCTGAAAAGGGCAAGACGTTCCAGTTCTGCTTGTCTGAGCCTGTCCTCTGGGTCTGTCATGCCTGGGCAGTGGCCGCCTACGAACAGAGGAATAAACAGAGCAGACCTAAAGGCTAATCTCTTTTTTACCACTAACTTAACTGAGTGACCCTGTGCAAGTCCCTTCCCCTCCCAGGGCCATTGTGCCCACCTGCGAAATCCGAGGTGCCTTTCTTGCTCTAAAACATCCTGGTGTCGGCTTCTATGCATGATGATCCCTAGTAACTGGGGCAAAAGGTGAAGAGTGAAGGTTCAAGGTTTTGTGTGGTGCTTACCTACAGAGTCTCAACTCTGTGCCTTTCACCCACCGTGAGGCCCCGACATGAGCATAGCAGCACAGTGCTGGACTTAGGGACAAGCAGGGAGCCTGGCCTCTGGAAGCCAGTGTGTGAGAAGGGTGAATCGAGGAGTTGGTGATACAGGAAACAACCCAGGAAGGCATTCTACCCCCGGGGAGCCCCAGCCTCTGGAAGCCTGTGCCCTGTGTCCAGGCCCACCTGACCTTTGGTGTTCTCCCGATCCTTTTCAGCCCGAGGCCTGACAGACGTGGTCAGTGATGAACCCCTGTGCTGGAGTGGAAAGAGCACCCTAGAGCACCAGACTCAGGCAAGAGATGAAGGCACTAGTCACTTTCACTCCACCGCTGCCATTTCAGCCATGGGTGGTGCCTTTCATTTTTCAGCTCCTTGGATTCCTTTCTCTAAATTAGGAGATAGTATTTATCTGTGGGCAGAGGAGGGACGGGGGAGCCTAGTGGACTGCCATATATGGGGTCGCACAGAGTCAGACACGACTGAAGCGACTTAGCAGCAGCAGCAGAGGGCTACCAGAGCCTTCCTAAGGCATCTGCTAACATGCTGTATAGCCTGGAAGTGCCTGTCTGCTGTGCCCAAGAGTGGGTTACAAGTAAACTAGACAGGCATATATGCGCAAGGTCAATCCCAGATGCCACCTGGGTGTAGCTGGGGAGGCTAGGGCTTCCTGGGCATTTCTGGCAGGCCGCATTTCAAGCACTGATTTAGTAAAGACCACCGTAAAGCTTTTAGAATAGCTCTGCTCTGGAAAAAGACCCAGAGGTCAGGCAGAGCTGCAAATTCAGTCATCAATGGACATCTTCCCCAAGAGCCAGCAAATGGGTGAGATGTTTTTGTTTGGAAGCTGGATCATACCTTCTACCAAAAGAACTTGAGGCAATTTGCTCATAAAAGCATACTTTATTATAAAAAGAAGCATTTAAAGGAACATCAGACAAGCAGGGGAAGTAGATAACTTTTAGGACCCTGATTCAGGGGAAGGACAAGATTAAAACAATAAATTCACCACTTGGATTTTCTAATAGTTCAAGTGGAAAAGACAATCATAAGCATAATACTGTTTTCTGAAAACAGAAACTTCAGTGATTCATCTGCAGAATCAGTCATTTTTTGAGTGGGACCCATTGCATCAAGGACACTGAGGAACGCAGACTGTGCCTTAGTTACGTGTGGGGAGGTGAATGGGACCTTTAGGAACTTCTAAGTCAGCCTTTCAGTACATGTGGATCTAGGCCACTTCCCTCCTTCCAGCCATGAATAATCACCAAGCAGCCAGAGGGAGTGATAAGGTGTATGTTTTGTGGAACCTAGAAGTGTTAGAGCCTTAAGGATAAACATCAGCACTTAATAACCTGTTCCTCCTTTTTAAAAATAGCAGCTTTATTGAGATACAGTTTACATATGCATAAAGTCCATGTTTTTTAAAGTGTACAATTCAGTGTTTTTAGTACATTCACAGTGTTGTGCATCCATCACCATATTTGAGTGCTGCACATTTCATCATCCAAAAAAAGAAGCCTCATACCCATTAACAGTCACTCTCCATTCCCTTCCCCCAGCCCCAAGTAACTACTCATCTCTTTCTGTCTCTAAAGATAGGCCTGCGCTGGACAGTTCTTACACGTGGAATCACACAATATGTGGTCTTTCATGTTTGGTTTCTTTCAGTTAACATTTGCAGGGTCCATCCATACTGCAGCGTGTATCAGTAATTCATTTTTTTTAATGGCTGAATAATATTCCACATTTTCTCTATCCATTTATCAGTTGATGGACAGGTTGTTCCAACTTCATGGCTGTTATGAATAAGGCTGCTATGAACATTTATGTACAAGTTTTTGTTTGGTCATATGTTTTCCGTTCTTTTGGAGTGGAATTGTGGGATCATACGGTAACTCTATGTTTAATTTTTGAGGAACTGCCAGACTGTTTCCCAAAGTGACCGTGCCATTGACATTCCCATTAGCAGAGTGTGAGGGGCCTGGTTCCTCCCATCTCCTCACCAGTACTTGTTAGTCTTCTTGTGTATAGGTATCCTAGTGGGTATGAAGTGGTATCTCATTGTGGTTTTGTTCTCTATTTTAAAAAAACAAAAAAGGAATTCTGACCTAGGTCAAACAAGACAGAGACCGCAGACTCTGGCTTTGGTGATAGCCACCTGGGGATGACTGACTAGTGAGACGCAGAGGAGTTAAAGTTTGACTTTTGGAGAAGTTTCAGGGCTGGATGTGATTTAGGAGAAAGGTCCTGTCTGTAGGGAAGTTACCATGACCTTTCCAGGTCTGGCGAGATTCGTGGTACCACTTTTGCTTGTTTTGAAATATTTGTATTGACCCAGTGGCTTACAAGGAAAATAAACATCTAGTTCTAAATCTTTGTCTTTTGAAGTGACATAGACCACATGTACCATCTCTGGCAGGCTCCTCATCCCCATCTCTTCTTCCTTGCCTGTGTCGTTCCTGATTCTTAGAGCTGGCTGTGTTGTTCATTGCATTGCATTTATCTGCTCATCGTGAGCTGTCAGCCTCCATGGTGAAGTCACTGGTCTCAAGACCCTGACTCCAAGCAGGTATTTTGTTCAAAACATTTTACATTCCTGTGCTGGATGGCTAGTACCTGTTGACATGCAGTTAGAAATCGGGTAGCAAGCCCTATAACAACCTCATTCTTTGAAATCCAAATTCCTTCATAGCTTCCTTTTCTACTCATGAATGACATTCTATTACTGAGCCTTGCCTCTTCACAGAAGAAAACTTAGAGCCTGTGGAGCAGTTACTGTCTGTCACCTTGTACTCTTGTCTGCTTTGGGCAGTTCCAATGAGACAGGTCCCATCACCAAGGAGATGAAAGATCCCTCACATAAATATCCTCAGCTTTGTCTGATATAAAACTTATATTCCTAAGGCCCGCTGTTGACTTTTTGCACCAAAAGAGAGATTCAAAGGCAGGCATCCCAGCCCCCAGCCCCTGTTTGTCCTTGGGATACCCTAAGTCTCCAGCTGTGCCGAGCCCTGAGCCTCACCCAGAGGGTAGGTCACAAGTAGGAGTGTGGCAGGCAGTGAGGATGGTGGCTGTAGAGGAGTGGCAAGACCCAGGTGACCAAGGATACTAGGGTGCAGAGAGCAGCCGTGACAGGGGTTTGAACATGAGGTTTGCCCCCCTAGTGGCAGGGCTAGGTGGCAGGTACGAGGTGGAAGGCCCAGCCTCGGACGTTGGATGACTGTGGGAAAGGCTAGGTTCCATACTAGCCACGTAAGGTGAGTGCTGGGTGACGGGGTTCTGAAAGAGGAGAGACAGGGAGGGCTGCCGGAAACAGAAACTACTTTAGCTTTTTGAAACAAGGTTTGGATGCAGCAGCAGCAAGGTCACATCATTGTTTTGATCTGGGGATCAGGAAACTCCAGAGCCACCCAGCAACTGCCTGGGTCTGTGCCAGGAAGTAAATGCCCCTTGTGCTGCCACCTTGACCCCCCTCCCCCACTTCCTCCCACCTCAGTTCCAAGTGCAAGGCTTGGTTGCATGCATCTAATAGTCGGAACCTACATCAACTCTTAAACCGTAGCTGCAAAGGAGCCTGGGAAATGGTCTTTTTCCCTTTTCCCCCTTGTCCCAGGAAGGCACGTTTGGGACAGAGGTCTGACAAGCCAGTCTCCTGTGTATTAACATCCCTATAGCATGGGCCTTGATAGAGATGAGCACCACAGCCAGGCTTCTCCAGCTTGCCCAAGCCTCCCAGTCTCTCCTGAATTGCTTGCTTGAAGGACACAGTACATCTTGGGCCCCAACCCAGACCTGGATCCAGATCACTAGGGAAGGGCCCTTAAGTCCATTTTTTGTAAGTTCCTCAGGTGATTCATCTGGCTGACCAGTTTGAGAATTCCTGAGAAGGGAAGGGAAGGCTATACACATCTTGCTACTCAAACCAGCAGCATCACCTAGAAACTTGTTAGAAATGTGGAATCTCGGGCCCCACCCAGGCCTATTAAATGAGAATCTGCACTTTATCAAGTTGTCCAAGTGGTTTGTGTGCACTTTAAAGTCTGAAACTCACTAGTGTACAAACCTTATATCTTCTCCCTTTACCTGGATAGCAGGTGAAAAGAATCGTCAGTCTTGGTTGATGACATACTATGACTAATACAAGAACCTTCTCGTTCTGTTTTCTGTGTTACCCCTGTAACCTCTCTTCCACTCCTTTCTCCCATATCACTCAAAATGTGTTTGTTTCATATGTTTTAAAATATGGGTGTACCCTTGTAAAATAGCATACATCATATCTAATATAAGGAAATACTATCCCCATTTTTTCCAGGCCAGAAAAAGAGGGTTTGGAAAGTTTCAGTAATTTGCTCAAGAAGGCAAGCAGGGTTCTTGGAATCAAGCAGGAGTAGTTATGACTCCAAGTCCTCCCTTTGCTGGTGTGTGACTTTATCTGCAAAATGAGCATCACATCTACCTTCAGGATTGTTGCAGGACCCAACCAGATAATGTGTCTTACAAACAGATAGCAGGAGCTCCGTGGGTACCAGCTATCATTACTGAAGCCATATGGGTAGATAAGACTGGGGGTTCATGGACAAGAGAGCTTCCCTGGTGGCTCAGATGGTATAGAATCCACCTGCAATGCAAGAGACCTGGATTCAATTCCTGGGTTGGGAAGATCCCCTGGAGAAGGGAGCAGCTACCCACTCCAATATTCTGGCTTGGATAATTCCAAGGACAGAGGAGCCTGGTGGGCTACAGTCCATGGGGTTACAAAGAGTCAGACATGACTGAATGACTTTCACTTCATGAACAAGGGGAAGGAAACTGTGGGCTGCTATTCAATGAAGAGAATAACGATCTGATGCCTTCAGTGTGCCAAACTCCTCCTAGTCTCGTGTAGTACACCTGGCTATTCCTAAGGTAAACACTGGTAGCAGCTTAGTTGAAGTGGTGCTGGGTTTGTTCTATCAGGGGTGGCAGAGCTGTGATGAGGACCTGAGACAGCCTAGTTCTAAAACTGGTGCTCTTTTTAGTAAAACTGCTATACCTAGACCCCACATCTTGTCCAGAGGAGGAGCATGGACAAAATCCACTCCTGAAGCCGGAGAACAAGTCAGGACTGATAAGAGAAAGGAACAGTGCTGCGTAATTCCCAAGATGGCTGAAGACTCCAAAGTCAGACCTATTGCAAAGTATCTCACGTCTCTGAGCACTTCGACCTACAGCCACAGCACCCAAGCACCCAGGTTGGGAGCACCTGAAAGCACCCAGCCCAACCCCCATCCCACAGAGGAAGGAGCAGGCCCCAAAGCCTGTCAGGGTGACCTCCTGAGAGGCTTCACTGGCCTAGACATGGCCTTGGGCTCCGTGCAGGGCTCTGTCATTTGACCCCAAATGATGCTCACCCCAGCCTTCTGACTTTGGTAGGTTGGGAGCTACTCTCCCCATTGGACAGATGGAAAAGCATATTCAGAGCAGTTGAGTGACCCCCACTCTGCCACAAAGACCATAAAGAAATCCTAGCCCCAAACTTGCGTATCAAACATTACCCCCAACAGTCATGTTGGTCTCTTTGAGTGACAAAAATATGACCTCCAAAAATTGTCCCTCCCTCTTCCTTTTCTCCCCTCAACCAGGCTGTAAGAGGAAGGGGTCATGCAGGTTCAGCACCCTGGTCAGCGCCCACCTGGGCTCAGCTGCCAGAGGAAGCCTTTGGGCCAGGGTGGGCCAGTGTCAACTGCTCCCCAGTCCAGGATGGCCCTCTTCTGGGACAGGCAGGCATCCCAGGAAGGATGAACCTAGGTGTTCTGCCTACAAGATGGAGCCCTGCCCTCCTGCCCTCCAGATTAGAACCACAGGAGCACAGCGTCATCCTCTAGGCTTCTTGATGTCTACGACATAAATTCACATGAGAACCCTGAGAAGAAGAGAGGGGGCCTGAGCCATGGGGCCCCTGGGCAAGCCCCACCTCTCCCCTTGGTTTTCCCCAGTAGTAAAATGGGGATAAAGGTGGACTTGATCTTCCAAGGATCCTCAAAGATCCCACTGACCTATGAGATTCCATGATTTAAGTAGGACATGGGCCTGTCCAAGTTTGGTGCTGCCCCAACTGTCCCCTCTTATCTCCCCCAGAGCTTCCCACTTGGCAAATCTACAGCCCAGATCTGCAAACATGCCCTGGCCAGCCTGCACACTATTATAGTTGAGTCTGCTATTTACTAGTTGTGTGACCTTGGGAAAGTCACTTTGCCTGCCTGTGCCTCAGCTTACTCACCTGTAAAAGGGAATTAATGGTAGCACCCACTCTCCAAGATGGTTGTGAGGTTTAAATGAACTAGCAGATGCAAAGACTTAGAAGAGTGCCTGGCACAGAAAGAACACTGTATTTCATTTAAAATTTGATCGTCTAATGTGTATAATACATAATGGGTTCACTGAAATGTAGAAGCTTGAAGTGTTTTGTTTTATCCAACTAACCTCTGTCAGATCCCCCTTTCTCATCTCAGCATCTAGTATCCAACCAAAAACTGAATGGTCACTTTGATTTTCAAACTCAGTCCAGTCCTATTTAAACTTGCATCCAGTTCTAAGAGGTCTCTCCTCTGACCTCTTTTGAACACTTGCTGCTCCTCTGTGGTGGGATGGGAGGAGGAAGGGAGAGAAATGAAGAGTCTCTTCACTAGCCATGGTGATGGGGTGGGGCATGGGGGGTACAATTACCCTAATTCATATTGGGGTTTTGCTCTTTGATGCTGGGGTCTTTGGTAGAGAACATGCAAAATTGGGGGGTTGCCGTTGAGAACTTTACCCAGGACTCTCAGTAGTGAGGGTCTCTCTCAGTCCATAAGAGGTTCTCAGCCCATCTGCTCCTTGAGGTAATATCCTGGGCTGCATAGCCACCTGCACCATCCCACAGCTCCAGCCTCCCCTCACCTGCCTACATCAACTCTTGGAGCCCTGGAACACTAGGGTCCTCCACCTACCTTCAAGAGCCTCAGAACACTGGGAGGGATTGCAGGACTGCCCTTCTTCCTCCCTGAGTCCCACTACCCTTCAAGCCAGCATGGGCTGTTCCCATGGGCCTCCCACATCAGAAATTCTCCAGGTCAGAAGCAGACCTCATCTCCATATTCACACTAATTCTGAGCCCCAGAATATACTTGTCAAGCCCACTCAAGAATACTTTCCTTACTTCTTTCATCTGTTTGGTGCTATACCTCAAAACATAGCACAGAATGGTACGTAATCCTTTGTGAAAGAATGAAGAATCTTAGATGAGAAACACTCAGGTGGTCTGCAGGCACTGTATTTCAGTGAGCCTCCAACTGGGAGACAGTCTAGAGTGCTTCTTGAGGGTGCCCCCATCTCTCTGAGTGACTTGGTAAGCCCTGGGCCAGGGAGGGGGTGGAAGACTGACCCTAGCAGGTGGCATCTCATTGGACACTCCTTTGTCCTCAGTTCTGGCCTGTCAGAATTCTCAGGCAGTGGGATAATCCTTTTTACCCATGCAAATGTCCAGATGTCCAGCTGCTCTTGAAAAGTCAGGACCTCTGACAACCCTGAGCCCATCCATCACCTGAAACAGACACCCCTTTAATCCTGCCACTGCTGTAGATTGCCACCTGCTTCATTAGTGAATGTCACCTGCCAAACTCTATGGGCATTTGCATTTGGGCCCCTGCTTTCATCTTTGATAGAGGAGGGAAGACACTCTCAAGAGGAGAGTCAGATGGCTGGCAGGTGAGTCAGCAATAGTAGTAACACACCTGTGGGTGTAACCCCCAGGAGTGGCTTTAGTGAAAGGAGGTGTAAACACAGAAGAATAAAAAAAAAAAAAAAAAAGAGGAAGATAGGGAGAGATGGGATGAAATGAAGAATCAGGAAAGGGAGAGAGATGGCCTTTCCTGAGTACCCTTTACCCTAAGTCATTATTGTCTCAGATGCCTGCCACCCAGGAAGAGGTTGGCATGGCAGGCACCTTCTTCCCCTGTCCTTCCTGCTCCTCTGGGGCCAGCTTTCCTGCTAGAAGATCGTTCCACTCACTAACCTTCCCCCAGACCCCGGAGATTAAGTTGGCTTGATCTTAATCAGATCCCTCCTCTGTGCCAACACGCTCCACCCCTGGCCACACATACACAGCTCCCTGTGCACTGTCCTATTTCTCCAGACAATCTGTGACCAGCTCAAGGGCAGGGCCCACGCGTGCCCATAGGCCCTCCCCCAGGGAAGAATACAGATTAGGTATGAATAGTTAACATTATTGAGTGAATTACGAAGTGCCAGGCTCTGTGTTCAGTGCTTTATGGGTATCTCATTTACTGCTCACTATGCCTTATGGCAATCCACTCCAGTATTCTTGCCTGGAGAATCCCATGGATGGAGAAGCCTAATAGGTTACAGTCCATGGGGTCGCAAAGAGTCCGACACGACTGAGCGACTTCACCTCACCTCACCTCACCTCATGCCTTATGGGGAAGGTGCTTTCATTTAACAGATGAGGAAACTGTGGCTCAGAGGTATTAGGCATCGGCTCAGCATCCAGACGGGCTTCCCCGGTGGCTCAGCGGTAAAAGAATCCACCTGCAATGCAGGAGACATGTTTTGAGCCCTGGGTCAGGAAGATCTCCTGGAGCAGGAAATGGAAACCCACTCCAGTATTCTTGCCTGGCTACAGATCATGGGGTCACCAAGAGCTGGACAAGGCTGAGCCACTGAGCGCACATGCACACGAGCCTCCAGGCAATCAGACTCCAGAGCCAGTGCCCTTACTCTTCAAGTGATGGGTGGTCCTCAGTGACCTCCCTCCATAAGGGCTTCTGCCCCCAATCTCTCTAAGACTGGAGTAGGGAGAAAGCTCAGAAGTACTTGGTCCCATGGGAGGAGGAAGGCAGTAATCCTGCTACCCTCTGTACCATACATATCTCTTGGGCCTGCCCATCTGCTCCAGAACCCAACCCAACCTAGGAAGAGGGTTGATCTGGGGGAGAGGGTGTTGGAACCAAAGAAAAGAGGATACAGCAAAACCAACATTGCTACTGTCCTTAGCCAGGCTCTGGCCACTGGGGCACAGGTTCTCCTCCAAGGAGAGGGGTTGGAAGCCTCAAGACTAATCCTACCCAAATTCCACTATGTTTCTCCCTGAAGACACCCAAGACCTGACCAGTAAATTCTAACATACCTCCACTGACAAGGAGCTCCTTACCATTCCAACCCAGGCAAGATCTCAACAAGCTTCTCCTTCCCTTAGCTGAAACTCACCTCCTCAGGAATATCAGGAGGAGCCCAGTCTTTTGGGAGAAACCAACAGACCCAACCCGAGGGCATCTCCTTAACTCTGTCAGTGCCAGCGATGCTCCCCTTTCCTCCAAGACAGATCCCTTAGACAGAACCTGCCTCCTGCGGCTTCATAATGCCTCCTGTCCTTTCCTTCCTTTTGCCCCTCCAAAACTCTCTAGACTCAGCACCACTGTCTTAACTTTGAAAAGCCCTCTTCTGTGTTTCCTGATCCCCTCAGTCCCCAGAGAAGGTAGAGATTGGTTGGGAATGTTTCCAGTCTCTCTCTGGAGCACCAGAGGGGTGGGATGATTCGCCCAAAGGCCCACAGGGAAGGGCTGCCTTCCAGGCAGAAGGAGCAGCAAGTGCAAAGGCCCTGAGGTGGGCATGTGCCCGCAGGGAGTGAGCCTGGCTGCAGTGGAGTGAGCAGAGGCTAGGATGGGACAGAAGGTCAGAGCAGCACAGGGGCCAGACTGTGTAGCGCTTTCATAGGCCACCGTGAGGGACAGACCTGAAGCCTATGAAATTTAGGGAATCATCCTTTTTGGAAAAATCAGAATTATAAATAAGTGTGATTTAGGGCCTTGGAAGGAGCTTGCACAGGTGAGAGGCCTTGTAAATGCATCCTTGACTGGCGAGAATGGTAGCTTTTACCTCGAGTAAGAGGGACCCATAGGACAGTTCGGAGAAGGAGCAACCTGACCTAATTAACTTTTGAATAGGACCCTCAAAGTAGATCAGACCAGTCAATCTGAAAGGAAATCAATCCCGAATATTCAGTGGAAGGACTGATGCTGAAGCCGAAGTGCCATTACTCAGGCCACCTGATGCAAAGAGCCAACTCAATGGAAAAGACCCTGATGCTAAGAAAGATTGACGGCAGGAGGAAAGGAGATGACAGCGGATGAGATGGTTGGATGGCATCACCGACTCAACAGACATGAGTCTGAGCGAACTCCAGGAGATGGTGAAGGANTGATGCTGAAGCCGAAGTGCCATTACTCAGGCCACCTGATGCAAAGAGCCAACTCAATGGAAAAGACCCTGATGCTAAGAAAGATTGACGGCAGGAGGAAAGGAGATGACAGCGGATGAGATGGTTGGATGGCATCACCGACTCAACAGACATGAGTCTGAGCGAACTCCAGGAGATGGTGAAGGAGAGGGAAGCCTGGAATGCTGCAGTCAATGGGGTCACAAAAAGTCAGACACAACTGAGAGACTGAACAACAAGGATCCTCCTGGCTGCAGAATGGAACAAGAGCGGAGGTGGAGGGTGGGCAGGAGAGGAATTAGGACTCAAATGGGCAACCTGGACTGGGCAGTTGTGACTGAGGAGTCAGATTCCAGAGATGGAACCAATGAGATCTGCTGATCGGTAGGGTGGGAGGTGGGAGGTGAGAGAAGAAAGTCAGAAGGGTTGACTCTGAAGTTTTAGGCCTAATCCAGTCATCTCCAAGCAGGGTGAGGAAGGAGAGTGATCATGGAGACAACCTCATACACTCAGGCCTGCAGCTTGCAGCTTATCTCTGATTTTTCCCAACCTCCCTCTCTCTGAAAAGAGGCTGAGGATGAACTTTCATTCCTCCCACTTCACAAAGACAACAATACTCAGGATACTTAGAGAGGTACAATACCTTGCTCAAGGTCACACAGCCAGGAAATGGCAGACCCTGAAGCCCAGGTTTTACTGACTCCAAAATCAGTATCTGTTCTCATATACCAGGAAAAGCAAGGTCTGGGCACTCTAGTAGCTTCTCAAGTAGGAGATGCAGTTCCTACAGGTGGGCACCTTCCAGCCACCACAGGGTCCCTTGGGGCCACTTCATAGCTACACCCCAAAAAAACCTGCAAAGAGAGTTCTCAGCATCCTACACCCTGCTCCCTCCTGACCCTGTTCCAGATCCACTGGCTGGGCCATCTCAGCTGCAATCTTGGGGAAATGTTTTTGGCATCACTTAAGTTTTCTTAAATCACTGACAAAGAAATGACTGCCTCCATCCATTTTACACATTTTCTAAAGAGTACATTAGGATGCAAAGCAGGCTTCTCTGGTTTAGAGAAAACCTGAGGTTCCTGGAATTTAACCTTCTAACAGATTTACCCCCTAAACACAATTCACGGCGTTTAAACAGATAGGAATTGATGGTCCTGGATGCATCCACTCAACAGGTTTAGTCTCAAAAAGAGTCCCCCACTGTCACAATAATCTATTTGGCTTGGCTTGATACTTTTATTATTATCATTATAGATTTGAAAGGCCTGAGCCCATCATTTGGGATGTTCAGTTCTCCTACCTAGAGTGGCTCCTGTCACTTTGTGCATCCACTCCTCGCTTGGAGCCTTGACTTGTGACTCTTTCACTATCTCGAGGCTTTGTCCTTTTCAAACCACACCTCTTCAACAGCAGAAACAGAATCTGACAGGCCAAGATGCATAGCCTTTGTCCTCTCTAGCCCTCCCTCAGCCCCCTGCTCCTGGAAAATCCTGCCAGCAGAAGCAGATATTTGATCCGTCATAGAAGCGATAATGTTACACCATCCAGATGTTCAACTCACCGGACTGAGGGCTCAGGTTACAGAGAGTCAGGGCTGCTCTAGCCTCATGCCCACCCCACTCTCCCACCCCCAAGAATCAGGATCAGTGACCCACATGGCCAACTGAGATGGAGTACACAGAACCTGCAGGGGTTTGGGGGCTCAATGAAATGACCCCGTTAGAATCTTCAAACCAGTGACCTAGAAGGTATATATTCTCAAAGTCCTCTAGAGCCTTTCAGAATGGATGATGCCCTCCCCCAGTCCGCAAACACCTTTATCTCCTTGCCCACTAGGACCCACTTCCTTTCCTTGTCAGTAGTTTAAAGAGAGTCTGGATGGAGCCTAGAAAACACTTAACTAAGAGAAACAGAACAAATGGTGATCAATGTGGCTAGAATTTCCAGGCCACCAGAATGTGTACCTGATTTCTTCCCCAAATAAACTGGGGCTGCACTTTGCTGCTTAGGGGGGTTGGGAAAGGAAGGTTACAAATTCAACATTAAAAAAAAAAAAGTTTCTTTCCCGTTCCCAGAATAAGGTGATGCCTAAGAGACATACTATTGGGGAAGGGGCGGTAATGAAGGCCCACACTGTGTCCACAGAAATATAGCAAAGCCCTCACCCTTTCTTATTTGAAAGACCCCCTGCCCCTTGTCCAGGGAGTTAGTGAAAACTGCACACATGACTGTAAAACTTGTGCTAGTCACTGCAGGTAATTCGATCCCAAGACTGAAACCAGGCTGTCACAAACTGTATTTAGCCCAGCCTAACCTGAGGACTTAAGGGCTCCTTTAGCAAGACCGTGGGAGATGCTGGCTGTCTAGGTGGTGGCAGCCCTGGTCAGAAAATGGCACGGAGAATGGTCAGCACCCGCTGACACTCTCCTCCCCTGAAGGAGTGGCCACATGCAGATACCGGGCTCCTGTTCCATACGGGAATTCCTAGGGTAGAACTGGAGGGGCCACCCCTCTCACATTGCAGTCAAGGGGACTGAGGCCTGGAGAAGAGAGGTCGTCCCAGGGATGACTTCTCCCCTCATCATGAAGCCACCTCCCACCTTCGATGGTCAGGGCTGCAAGGGGTCCTTCCGAGGTCACCCAACACCCATAGGTGGCTGATGAGGACAGCAGAGATCCCGGAATTCCCCAAGGCACGAGGAACAGGAAGGGCAGCCTTTCAAACAGCTCTCAATCCACAGAAATGCCAAGAAACCTCATCCTCCAAGGGCAGCGGTTTCCAGACTTTTCTATTTTTAGCAGCAGAAGCCATCCTTCAAAAAAAACCTTATGCAAAACCTCAAGCTACAAAACAGACGGAGGGGCCACTCTCCTAAGCGAAGCCTGGACCAGGCCCCAAGCGCCCCTTTCTGCACCCACGACTCCTTCCACAGGGTGCTCGGTGGAGCTCGGTCCAAAACCCCAGCCTTGGGGGCCTGGTCACCCCGAAGCTGAAGCAGCCAGACAGAGTGGGCTCTTACTTAAGACCCCTGGAGAGCGTGGCTGGTTTCTGAGACCTGGACAACCTCGTTCTCCACCAGGGCCTGGCCCCCGTCCCCATGGAGCTGTCTCATGCGCAGGTTGATAGAGCCATAGGTCTTCCTGGAGCCCCTGCCTGGGACGAAGGTGGGCCGGCGGTACAGCTCGCCCTTGCACAGGGAGACCATCAGCAGCACAGACAAGAGCATGCCGCCCACCGTGAGCAGCCCCAAGCCTGCGATGATGCACTTGTCCAAGTGCGAGCCCAGGCGTGCATAGTACATCTCCAGCCGTTCCATCTCCCGCGCTGACACCGTGTCCGGGTTGACGCGAGCCTCACGGGGGATGGCGTACGCAGTCACTACCAGGAGGATCCCGCTCACCAGGAAAACCAGAGCAGAGACGAAGCCGTAATCCACGGGGCGGCTCACGGGCTCCAGGCCTGGCCCCTCTTCTGAATGCAGGGAAGCGTCGTCTCTCTGGGGTCGGGGCCGCGAGGGGCCAAGGCCCCCAGGAGGGCTGGGGGAGCGGCCTGGTCTGGCACCCCCAGGGTCCTGGAAATGGGTCTCGTGTTCCTCTGAAGAGAAGCAGGCATTCTCCACACCCTCCCTGGGTGGGGCTGCTGGACCCAGAGATGCAAGTCTCCTTGGGGCCTGGGGACCATTGCTCAGTGTCTTCAGTTCCAGACCAGGGGGAGATGCCATTGGGAAGGTGGACCCCAGCTCATCCCTTGGCCCCTTGGTAGCTAGGAGAGAAAACAGAAAAGTGGAATTTAGCAAGCCTCTACCACTGACAGCCTGCGGGCCCCAGACATCACACAAGGCCTGCTACTAGGCATGTGGGTTTCGGGCAATGCCGGTATCCTCTCTGGGCCTCAGCTTCCCTGTTTATTGAATGACAGCAATAGTACTACTTCCTACTTAAAAGGGCTGATGTGAAGATTGAGATAATCCACATAAAGTCCTCAGAATAGTAAATTCTCAGTAAGTACTGGCAATGAGCTATTACTATGATGGAGGGAATTTAAATAGGGTAGATATCAGGTTCTAATCCCAGCATCACCACTTGAGCTTGGGCAAGTGAGGTGATCTTTCCAGACTCAATTTTATGATCTGCTAAGTGGGAATAAGCAAAATGCTTCCCTCATAGGGTTGATGTGAGGATTCTGTTTCATAAAATAAGATATTTAAGGCCCCCACCAGTTCAATTAATGGATACTGTTGTGATGAAATGAGGCTATGGGGGGGGGGGCGGAAGGGGAGATGAAGGTGGTTGTAAGAACAAAGAGGAGAAAGTTAGGGTAGCTTCTAGGAGTTGGTAGCATTTGAGCCAAATCTCAGAGGATAAGTGGGAAATGCCCCAGCAGCAAGAAGGGACAAGGGCATTTTGGAGAGGAAGAGGGGCTGCCTTGGAGGTCAGTGGGGACTAGCTTTCTAAATTCTCTGAAAACCAAGCCAAGGAGCCAGGGAGGCAAGGCGTTGGGGCTGGGAGGGGTAACATCCCCCTGGGCTTCGGAAAGCTCTCTCTGGCTGCTGCATGGAGGACAGTCCGGATGGGAAGGAGGACAGTGGAGGCCAGGGGTCCAGAGAGGAACCCAGTACAGTCAGGGGAAGCATAGAGGCTGAGAGGGCAAAGAGGAAGGAAGAGCATATTTGAGAGCCTTGACTGAGGTCAAGGCCAAATGCCTTTATATAAAGAGAGATGGGAGGACCTGGATGAGGGTGGCAGAAGGGGAGCCGGGAAGGGACAGGGAAGGGGGCTCTCTGCTCACAGAACAGACACCCCACCCAAGTAACCTGAGCACCTGCCCACACAGACAGACAGCACACGTGCCAAAGGATACCAGCTTACAGCCCATGGGCCATGTTTGACTCATAGGAGTTTTGCTTTTTCATGTTTCTGGTCTGTTTTTTTTTTTTTTGGTGAAGCAGTTGCCAATATATAAAAAGCAAAAGATTCTACACTTTAAACCTTAGACGCCTGGCTTCTCTTGCAAAATGGATGAACCTGACGACCCTAGCCCTCTTTCCCTCACAGCCACACAGCGGGAGCTGATGATGGAGTCTCCCTCAAGCAGCTCTGGTGCACCCCCAGCAGCCCCCCCTGGCATGTAGAACTCCTGACCACCATGTCCCCAGGCACACCCACACCCTGTGGGTATGGACATCCCAGACCCAAGTCCGCACACGGCACAGAGACCCCCAGATGCAGAGTGCCTTACATGCCCTAGAGTATCTACACACACATACACAGGATTCTAGACCTTTCTCTGCTTCCCTGTGCCTGAGTTTATTCTCCAAAGCTCCCTGCTTCAGTGTGTGTGTATGTGGGAAAGAGAGAGGATATGAGCAAATGAGCGAAGTGAAAATGAATGAAATGAATGAATGAATGAAATTCAAAGAGCCTCTGCGGGAAGGCACGTTTTTCAATCTTTCTGATCTTCCATCCAACATGGACTTGCATCAGACACCTCCTCTTAGCACACACAGGGCCTTTCATCTGAGTACAAAGCCTGTTTCCACTTACAACCCATCTCGATCACCACGTCCCTTCTGCCTGAGTTCCAATTTTAAAAATGTTTACTGAGCACCTACACTCTCTAGTGGGCCCTAGTGTGGACACTTCACTCGGGAGTATCTTGTGTAACCCTCACGAGCCCCATGAGCAGGTGTTACTATCTCCATTTTACAAAATGTAGCCAAGATCCCATGGCATACATGTGGGGGTCCGGAGCTGAATACAGGTTCCCCAAGAATTGTTATCACCTAAAAGCCTAAAAACCCACACACTCTCATGCCAGTGGCATCATCTAGCCGTCCTTCCCTGGTCTTCCAGGCCACACTTGTAGACTCTCTACTTTATGCCACTGTTGAACAGCAACCATGAGCAGCTTGAGGTCAGGGATACGTCTGGGTCCACAGCCCCCTGCACAAGGCTTGGAACACAGCCAGTCCTCAGGAACGGTTTCACAACTTGCTCAGGCAGACAATCCTTCCCACACAACAGGATGGGGAGTCCTATTCCCAGACAGGCTCTGGCCAAACTGCTCCCACTTTCCAGTAAACCAAGAGGAGAGGTGTGTTCATTGGCTTTTTTTTTTTTTTTTAACTTTTGGCACCAAGTGCATTTTCCTGAGTGCCCAGCCAGTAACAGGGACTGGCAGTGACCACTCCTGCCCAGTTGGTGTCCAGAAGTGGTCCCCTACCCAGATCTTCAGCATCTTCTCTAGAACTCAGCCCCTGGAGGAGCCCAGGAACCCTCCTCCCAGACCAGCACATTGATGCCTCCATATCCCAGAAGAAACCCAGGACACTCAGATTCTTGGAGCAGGGCTCTTTCACCTGGAAGGAAGCCAAAACTTTTTCCTTAGGATGCCAGCAGAGTTAGGAAGAGGGTGGAGGAAAAGAAGATTCCTTCTTACACAGAGTTGCTATGTCTCTGACACACAGGTTCAGAGATACCTACCAGTTACAAGGGCATGCCCAATTACTCAAAACATAAGCAGAAACAGACAAGCTGACAATGATGCTGGCTGTCCACTGCTCACACCCCACAGCTGTACCAGTTACACTCCAATGTCATCTGCAGTCCAACAGGACATGAAAGGTACACCTTGGTCCCACACTCAGACCCCCAGGGGCCTTTCCCATATGCAGCATCCACAGACACTGGAAGCCACACAATACAACCAGAGATTCATACACCACATTGGTATCCACGCCCCAAGAAAGGACAAAGCTGGTCACACACACACACACACACACACACACACACACACACAGAGTTTACTACTCTCAGGACTGCTAAGATCCACCAAGATCCGCCCAAGTCCAGCACCTCGCGCAGTAGCGTGCACTAACACGCGGGGAAAACAGACGCACAGCGGGCGTGGGTAAGCTTCACAAAACCCAGTCGACAGACACACGCACGAGTTGTACACAAAGCCTCGGGCGCTCAGATACGTCCACGCTGTGATACCCAAAGTTCCGAGCAGAAAGCTCCAGTACCCCGGCTGCCCGCTGCACCCACGCACCCGCCACCCCGCAGCTCACACACCCCTGCTCCTGCCCTTGACCACAAACGCCGCGGGGCTGGGCCAGGCCGGACCGGGCCGAGCGGCGCCGAGAGCCAGGCGGCCAGGCGGCCCAGGGAGGCCGGGATCTGCAAGGACCCGCGTGCGCCCAGGTTCCCTCGCCGCGTGTCCTTCGGCCCGGCCGCGAGGTCAGGCTAGCTCTCCCCGGCCGCCCCTCTCCGCCTCGGGTCCCCGGCCTCCCGCTGCCCGCAGCAGTTCCCTCTTGGCGTGCCTACCTGTGCCGAGCCTCCCTCCTCCCCTCCCCACCTCCCCACGCGGGAGGCGAGGGCGCCGAGCCGCCTCCGGGCAACGGGGAGGGCGCGTCCTCCCCGGGCGCCCGCCCGCCTTCTTCCAGCAGCCGGTGTTGGTGCTGCGGCGCAGCCCACGGGGACAGCGGGCCCGGCCGCCGCCTCCTCTTCTCGCCCTCGGCTCCCGCCCCCTTCCTAGCCCGGCCCGGCCCGGAGCCGCGGCCGAGGCGCACGTACCTGCTCGCGCCTCGCGGGGCCGTACGGCGGCGGCCGGGACCGCCAGGGAGGCTCCGGGGAGGGAGGCACGGGGAAGGGGCGGGAGCCGGGGATCGCCGCGCGCCGCGGCTCGAGCTCCGCCCGCGGCCGGCGAGGGCGCCGGGAGTCAGCTCCGGGAGGCACTGGGAGGCGGGTAACAGACTGGGGCGAGGGTGGGGGGACGCGGCTCCATCCTCCTCCGCTTCCCCTTGGGGCAGGTCTGGTTCCCCAGCACCTGGGTACCCAGAACCGAAGCCTCCAGGCGGCCCGGGCGCAGGGGCGGGGCGCGGGGTGGGTGCTGAAGAAGACCCCTCCCTCGGCCGCTGGCCTCGCCCCTCGTCTGGGGAGCCCCTACTGCGCCGGGTCCCCACGCTTACTCCGCTTCTCAGCCCCTCCCACCCACGCAGCCCGCTGGAGGGACTCGGGGTCCTCTCCGAGGTCCTTAGGGCGGGATGCTCTTCGGCGCGTGCGGCTCCGTGACTCGAGGGCGCCACCTGAAGGCGGAAAGAAAGCCTCTGATGAACCAACCCCTGTAGTGCCCCCTCCCCTGGGAAGCCCACCCGGCAACCCCACAGGCTCCCTTGCCCCAGGGGCCCTTCCAGCTGTGTTCTCTTGGCCTGCATTATTGTCCTTATCTCTGGGAGTTGTGCTTTTCACTGAGTGCCAGCCTCCTTCCCTCGGACTGGCAGGTCCTGGAGGCCAGGGCCCCAGACCGACGCTCCCAGAGCCCAGCGTGGCAGTGGGTGGACAGGTGGTAGTGGGACACATTTCCCCGTTTCTTTCCTTCTGGGGCTCAGACTAAGGTGAATTAAATTTCACTTCACTTCAATTAAATGGAATGCCTAGTGCACTAAAGTTAAGGAGACACTCCCTCTTTGGGAGCCCAGGCCAAGCCCGGAGAGGAGTTGGAAGTCTCTGTGACCAGCTCACTCTGGCGGCCTCAGGTGGAATCCTCCCACCTCTCTGAGCCTCCGTGTTCGCCTCTGCCAATGGGATCATGAAAATGCAGACTCCAGAAGCTTTGGAGGGGTCAGCAGAGGTAAACCGTCAGGAAGTAGAGGCACGATCCTGAGTCCTCGGCCGCGTCACGGTAGAGCTGGGCCTGTCCTGCTCCAAAGGCCTGTGCCATCCTTGACAAGTAGGACACAGAGGCGGCCCCAGAAGCCAGGAGCCCAGGCCTTTAGGGCTAGGATGATGGAGACCTGGGCAGGACTTCCAGTGCTGGGAGGAGTGGGAGGGTTTCAATCTCTTCCTGCCTTCCAGAGGCTTGGCCTATTGTTGTTGTTCAGTTGCTCAGTCAAATCCGACTCTTTGCGACCCCAAGGACGGTAGCTTTGGGATTTTCCAGGCAAGAATACCTGAGTGGTTGCTATTCCCTTCTCCAGGGAATCTTCCTGACCCAGGGATTGAACCTGGGTCTCCTGCATTGCAGGCAGATCCTTTACCATCTGAGCCACCAAAAAAGGCCGATTGTTGGGAGACTTCAGAAGACAGCTGTCTGTGGCACCAGGCTCCCAACGGAATCCCAGCTCCACCACCCTTGTGTGAAGGGGCCCCTCTTGGAGCTATTTCCTCATCTGTGTAATGGACTCAGTAAGGGTAATGGGATTAGATGACATCTTCCCTATAAAACATCCCACCATGTCCAACTCAATGGACATGAGTTTGAGCAAGCTCCGGAAGTTGGTGATGGACAGGGAAGCCTGGATAAAGTTAAGGAGACACTCCCTCTTTGGGAGCCCAGGCCAAGCCCGGAGAGGAGTTGGAAGTCTCTGTGACCAGCTCACTCTGGCGGCCTCAGGTGGAATCCTCCCACCTCTCTGAGCCTCCGTGTTCGCCTCTGCCAATGGGATCATGAAAATGCAGACTCCAGAAGCTTTGGAGGGGTCAGCAGAGGTAAACCGTCAGGAAGTAGAGGCACGATCCTGAGTCCTCGGCCGCGTCACGGTAGAGCTGGGCCTGTCCTGCTCCAAAGGCCTGTGCCATCCTTGACAAGTAGGACACAGAGGCGGCCCCAGAAGCCAGGAGCCCAGGCCTTTAGGGCTAGGATGATGGAGACCTGGGCAGGACTTCCAGTGCTGGGAGGAGTGGGAGGGTTTCAATCTCTTCCTGCCTTCCAGAGGCTTGGCCTATTGTTGTTGTTCAGTTGCTCAGTCAAATCCGACTCTTTGCGACCCCAAGGACGGTAGCTTTGGGATTTTCCAGGCAAGAATACCTGAGTGGTTGCTATTCCCTTCTCCAGGGAATCTTCCTGACCCAGGGATTGAACCTGGGTCTCCTGCATTGCAGGCAGATCCTTTACCATCTGAACCACCAGAAAAGGCCGATTGTTGGGAGACTTCAGAAGACAGCTGTCTGTGGCACCAGGCTCCCAACGGAATCCCAGCTCCACCACCCTTGTGTGAAGGGGCCCCTCTTGGAGCTATTTTCTCATCTGTGTAATGGACTCAGTAAGGGTAATGGGATTAGATGACATCTTCCCTATAAAACATCCCACCATGTCCAACTCAATGGACATGAGTTTGAGCAAGCTCCGGAAGTTGGTGATGGACAGGGAAGCCTGGTGTGCTGCAGTCCATGGGGTGGCAAAGAATCAAGCATGACTGAGCGACTGAAGTGAACTGAACTGAAGGGTAATGGGGCTAGATAAGTACTCCCTATAAAGTGCTCACAGTTCCCTTCCTCAGCCTTTGCCTTTGCTGTTTCTTCTGCCTGGGACACTCTTCTTCCTGAGACCCCCCCAGAATGTGCCCTCATATCCTTCACATCTTGCTCAAATGTCACCTTCTCAGAGACAACTTCCCACGGCATCTTTTTAAGATTAGCAGTACCCCGGCACCCTTTACTCCTTAATTCTGAATTTTTCTCCACAGCATTTACCACCTTCTGACATTTGCTTATTTCTTTCTTTATTGTCATCACCACCAAAATATAAATGTTAGGAGGCAGAGGCTTTGCCTTATTCCCTCTTGCTGTATACCCTGATGCTAGAAAAGGAGCCAACACAAAGGGGGCCTTTGATAAATGTTTAACAAATAAAGAATGGAGAAAATGAGCATTTATTGAGCTCATATTATCTACTGATTAATCAAGACTACTCTATCCCCACCCTACCTTCTAGAAGTTCTTATTCTAGTGGGAGGAAAGGATAAGCAAAGGTAACATTGCCACAAAACAAAAGTACCCTGCAAGCTTCAGCAAGTTGCTGACCTTGTTTGGGAGACAGGATGGCTCCAGGTTCTCCTGCAGAATTGAGGGCTGAACTGAGACTGGAAAGATGAATAGGAGGCAGCCAGGTAAAAGACAGCAAGGAAGCGAGGCCCTGCAGAGGGACTGGCATGGGCGAAGGCTCTGGAGTAGAAGGGAGTGTGGTGAGTGTGAGGCTTGATGGAGGACAGGATGGTTGCCCTGAAGGGCTCAATAAGGAACATGGGAGATGAGGCTGGACTATCAGTAAGCCAGGTCACTGCAAATACTTGTAAGCCAAGCAGTTGGTTCTTTGTCCCCACAGCAGTGGGGAGTCATTGATCAATGTGAATAAAGGGTTAACAAAAACTTTTCCTCTTCTGTGTGAGAATTTGACCTTTGGTTAACTGTCTAGCTCTGTTTCCTTGGAAACAGATAAACATATGTCACTATGTTACCTGGCAACATTGCAATGATAAAATATGACCCCGAGGAGGAGCCTCCAATGATCCATGTGGTAATGGATTTGAGTTGGAGATATTAGTATAAATTCATGTTTAGCATAATATTGATACAGATGATTACATACTTATGATACATTTTATATACAACTGTAATTGTGTATACACACAAGTTAGTATACATTGTATTTCCTTTCTCTGCCAGCTAAGAGGACCTGGCTGCATGATACTGCATAATAACAAGCACATCTACTGCCCAGATCTTGGTTTCTAATACCACTCTCCAATAAAAGGAACCAGGGAAAAATGGCTGATGCTAGGACTGGAGCCGAAAATATACAAGACAAGCCTGGAGCATCTAATAGTGCCTTAAAATAAAGAAGGAACCAACAACACACAGACACACACAAAATGATGGGGGTATGGCAAAAGACATAGGAGTTGACTGAAAGAGCTCCTAATAGCCAAACTTGGAAAAATCTGATCAAAAATAAATAAATAAAGTAATATTGGATTGTAACCTAAAATATGATACATGCAAAAATGGGGGGGAAGATAAATCTCTGATGAAGAATTCCAAATACTCCATCCTCAAGGAAGAGCAATATAACTCCCAATTCTTTTTTTAAGAATTCTGTGTAGAGATTTTTTAAATAAAATTTGTAAACATTACTTTCCATTTATAGTTATTAAATATTGACTATATTCCCTCAGTTTGTGCAGTACATCCTTGTAGCCTATCTTACACACAGAAGTTTATATCTCCCCATCCCCTACTCCTGTATTGCCCCTCCCCCTCCTGGTAACCACTAGTTTGTTCTCTATTATCTGTGCGTAACTCCCCAATCCTTAAACGTGGGCTGAGCAAAGTGACTTTCCGAGAGTACAATGTGGAAGTGGGGGTGGAAAATAACTTTGAAAAGGAGAAACTGACAAACCTGATTACCTTGGCCAAGTGAACAAGGTCAGCCTCAGCAGTCAAATTATGTTGATCGTAGGTATCCTGGATATGATGTGATGAGAGTGGCAATTTACTTCTGTGATCTCTCTCCCCAAACCCATAACCCTCATCTAACCATGAGATAAACATCAGACAAATCCCAGCTGAGGGACATTTTACAAAGTACCTGGCCTCAAAACTGTCAAGGTCATCAAAAACAAAGAGAGTCTTGAGAAACTGTCACAGCCTAGAGGAGCCTTAAAGGGGTATGATGACTAGACATAATATGGTGTCCTGGATGAGATCCTGGAACAGAAAAAAAGAGCATTAGGCCAATACTAAGGAAGTCTGGATAAAATATGGGCTTTAGCTAATAATAATAGGTCAATATCAGTTCATCAATCGTAACAAACTTATCATACTAATATAAGATGTTAATCATAGAAATTGGCACAATGTCATGTCTGCTGCATTCTGTTGCTTTAGGGAAGCTCACAGGCCAGCCCAGAGTCGAGGGTGGGAAGGTCTACATAAGTGTATGAATACTGAGAGGCATGGATCACTGGTGCTATTATTTTCTGTATTTTAAGATGAGGAAATGGAGGCAAGAATGGTTAATAACTTGCCCAAGGTCACACAACCAGTTTACGATGTTTCTGGGGTTCAAATCCAGACCCCAACTCAGTGCTGATAACCACAGTCTGAGTTCTGTCATAATTTTCAAAGCATGTGCAAAATTCCTGAGCTGCTGTTATTCCCCCTGACCACCCCCCCCCCTTTTTTTTCCCTTGTTGCATGTCATGGTTTGCAGGATCTTAGTTCCCTGTCCAGGGGTTGAACCCAGGACACCACGGTGAAAGCACCGAGTTCTAATCGCCAAAGAGCCAGGGGAATTCTAATCCTTTTTTTTATGCCTAAGAAAATTGAGTGCCAGAGACAGAAGAGAGTGTTCTGTGGCCACCCTGAGGGATAGTATTAATAGAAGCGCAACCAGAGCCAAGGGCCGCTGACTTCCAGATGGATTTGAGGACCTCAAAGTCCCGAAGCTGACTGACTGCATGCCTATTCTCCCCACACTTTCAATTTTACTTCCTACTCATCCACTGGAGGAGGGAATTGGGGTTCAAATCAATTGGGCAGCTTGCCTCAGAGTCACACTCAAAGCTAGCTGGGGCCAAGAAATTACACTTTTCCCACCATTCCACTCTGCTTTCTCAGTCTCCACCACCTCATCAGGATCAAATGCCTTGCTTCCCTGACATAAGTGGACACAGAGCTGTGACCTGGGTACCTGGGCATGTGACGGGTGTGTGTAGGATACATGTACACAGGGGGCCTGTGTACAGGGCAGGAGGGCTAGGATAGTCATATATTCTATACAGGATGCTCCCGCACAGAAGAGGTACACAGGGCTCATGTACAGGGCATACACGGATGGGACCTGTCGTAGGTTGAGTTACCCCGAGAAGCAAACCCAAGACAAGAATTTTAGGGCAAGTGGTCTACCTGGGAGGTGGTCCAGGAAGCACAGTAGAGGAGAAGGCGAGTTAGACATGGAAGGGAAGGCTTCCAATGTACTGCCGGAACACTGATGAGCACATGGCTGCCGCTGACGCTGGGGACTCAGACCTGCTGGACTGAGTCTTGTTCCACCCGGGAGCCAAGGGAGGCAAGATATTTATCTACAACACCTATTTGCCAGCACCGTCCTCTGCCCAGGTCAAGCATGTTCCTTAAGCAGAGAGTCAGATGTGCTTTGCAGTCAGAAGCCCTGGGCATATGGAGAAGAGGAATATCAGGGGGATATGGCGGGGCCCTGGCAGCATTTGCTACAGGACTCAAGAGGTGCAGGGCATGTGTTTAGGACCCATGAGTACACGGATAAGGGCACAGGCATAAGACAAATGCTTGGATTCCCAGCCTTGCTGTCGGGCTTGAAGGGAAAGCCTGCTGGAAGGTGATGAACAACACAGAAGAAGAGGTGGTGTCGGGACTCCTCGAGTCAGCTGGTGTTGCATCCCTGTGCTCCTGCCGGCTGCCGTAATGGCATGTGCTTGTGTGGCAGGAAAGGCGGGTTTAAGGGCTTTCACAGTGTGGAAGCTTCTCTCGGCTAAACTTCCAGCTCATTTGTATTTCACAAAGTGGGAATGGGGGCTAAGGTGCCCAGGATAAATGAGGGACCACCTCAAGGGTTGATAGGGCCTTAGATTAGAGTCAGACATAGAAGCAGAACTCAGTGACATCACTGAGCCCACTTGCCCCATCGAAGAGATGGAAATAACTCTGCCCATGTGTCTCAGCTACTGCTCTTGCATCGTGGGTTCCCTGTCTGCCTAGCGAGCATCACGGAAATCCTCTCCCTGCTATGGACTTCACAGAGCTGTTGTGAGGAGCAGATCAGGTCACGAACAAGAAAACACTTGGAAGAGAATGAAATATATAGAAAGGACCTGAGTAGGGAAAATCAAGGAACCTGCTTTCTCTCACTAGCCCTGCTGCTGTATTTTTAGGATATTGGTTTGACTCCTATAATAAGGAGACCCAAAACGATAATTCCTGTAAAAAAAAAAAACAAAAAACCAGAGCTCATTTCTCTTTCATTTAAAAGTATTCACAGTGGTTAAGGCTAACACAGTGGCTTCACAGTCACTAGAGACCCTGGTTCTTTTTATGTTGTTGCTCCGCCATCCTTCACCTGATGGTCCAAGGTGGCTGCTCAACCTCTAGTCCTTGCGATTATATTCCAGTTAGCAGAAGGAGGAACACGGGAGGGGCAGGAACCCTGCTCCCTCCTTTACAGGGCACAGCCCAGAGATTGCACACATCATTTCCATTCATATCCCACTGACCAGGAGTTAATCATCTGACCACACTTCCCTGCAAGGGGGTCTAGGAATAGTCTTTTGCCATGTGTGAAAGGATACCGAGGAACAACTTGTAATTTTGCCCTAGCTGCTGACTTGCTTGGGTAACTCACATCTCCATTTGAGCCGTGGTTTCTTCATCGCACATTTTTTCATTCATTCATTCACTTAACTATGCCAGGCTTGTGGTATGAGGTATGACTTTCGAACCACTTGATTGCTAATAAACTCTCTTGCTAGCTGGATCATGAGTCCTGTGAGGTCAGATGTGAGGTCTTTCTTACTCACCACTATGCTCCTGGCATACAGGGCAGGGTCTGGCACATGGAAGTCATATTACCAGCTGTCCATGGATGACGTGTGGATGGCCATTCTGGCTTTGATAACTGGTGAGGACATTTTTCCTCGTTGAGGAGTTGAAGTTCTTTCCTTTCTAGGCCTCCTGGCTCCACATCCCTTTCTCCCCACGTGCCAAGTCTTTCCAAGCCTATGAAATAAAATGTCTTCTGAGCCAGGAGCGTGAGAGAGGGATTAAAAATAAATGAAAGTGCATCAAAACAAGTTAACCACAAGACATGGCCTCCCAGGGTAATTCGGTGTTGGCACTAGAAGTCAAGGACAGAGCATTAGAGGCTCTAACTGCCAAGCACTCCTATCAACACCACTCCTGTGTTGGGCAGAGAGCCCACTGGGCTGCCCAGCATGGCAGCAGATGCCTAACCCGAGCCCCCACTGACTCTCCACCCCTGCAAGACAACAGGCAAGACCCTCCCACACAGATCAAGGAGAATAAGTTCTAATTCCAACCCTGTTGCCTACTTGCCAGAGTAACCCTAGGAAAATCTATGCCTCTTAGAGCTTTAGTTTCCTCACCTGTAAAATAGGGTTAATAATAGGTTCTTAATCAACTATAATGGAGAAGGCAATGGCACCCCACTCCAGTACTCTTGCCTGGAGAATCCCATGGGTGGAGGGGCCTGGTAGGCTGCAGTCCACGGGGTCGCTAGGAGTCGGACACGACTGAGCGACTTCACTTTCACTTTTCACTTTCATGCATTGGAGAAGGAAATGGCAACCCACTCAAGTGTTCTTGCCTGGAGAATCCCAGGGACGGGGGAGCCTTGTGGGCTGCCGTCTATGGGGTCGCACAGGGTCGGACACGACTGAAGTGGCTTACCAGCAATCAACTATAAAACGCAGACAATACACGACTGAGAGACTTTGCTTTCACTTTCACTTTCTAATCAACTATAAAATGCAGATAACAAGGGTACCCACCTCGTAGGCAGAGGTTCCCAAACGTTCTCAGCCCACGGCATCATTCGCATCTCTGTAATTTTTGCACAGTGCCCCAAAGAAATATCTAACGGTTGTTTGTTACATTAGGTTCACACAACTTAATAATAGTAGTTTGTCCAGTATCCAACAGATACTATTGTGCTTCCCTCAAATTTTTAAAATATTTTGCAGTGTCTTTGAGCTTTCTGCAGTGCCTCTGGGGGCCCTGGCACTCAGTCTGGAAACGGCAGTCATAAGGTTCTGAGGATGAAAGGGGGTTGTGTTGTCAAGGGCTCATCACGATGTTTGGTCTGGTGTCAGAGATCAATAAACATTGGTTGCCCTCAATTGCCTTTCAAGTCTCTTTAGTCCTCCCTGGTCTCTTGCTGCTGCCACCTCATTGGGCCCCTTGGGGGCGGTGGTCCCTCCGCTGAACTAACTTCCTTCCGGAAGAGAATCCCAGCCCCACTTCTTCATTCCTCCCTAACTACCACACATGTGGCATGACCTCTTCATAGGTGGAATATACTCTTAATTTGGAGCTTGGCCTTGTGACTCACTTTGCTTACACGGCAAAAGTGACAGCGTGATTTTCAGAGCCTAAGTCTTCAGAGGCCTCACAAGATTCCACCTGCTCTCTTATCCTTTGCCATTGCCAAGAGAAGAGCTTGTCCCAGTAGCCTGATGATCCCAGGAGGAGGACAAGGGACCCAGGGCACAGGCTCAGGTCTGCAGATCTGGATCCCAGGGCAGCCCACCCCAGCCACACCACAAACTCAGGAGCAAAAATAAACAAGTGTTGTTTCAAAGTATGGAGTTTTGGAGAGTTTTGTCACATAATATTCTTGTGAGACAACCCAACCTTGCTTAGTGTATCAAATTCAAATTCTCTGAGAGAAGGCCTGATTGGATCACATGGTCACCACCCAGAACATGACTGCTTTTACACCATCACCCATGAGCCAAGGATCTCCCTCCTGTCCAGTCCGCAGGTAAATGCCTTGGTTTGGGACACCCGTTTCTAATCCAGGCAGCTGTCCCATAATTACAGGGTCCAGTGCCACAAAGCCTGGTGACCTGCCTGGAAGCAATCATTTCTGGCCTCTGTGTTCAGAAGAGGTGTGAATGTGGCAAACAAGAGTTTCTTGTATCCTCTTGGGTTCTAAAGAGTAACAGCTCAACTAGGAGAAATTACCCATTAAATTTTCTCTGTGTGTGGCAGTCAGAATGCATCTCAAGCTGTAAACTGCAGGGTATGAGAAATGTGATGTTTCTTACAACTCATTTTTGTAACTATTTTGAACCTCCTTACGCTTAAAATGGAAACTATGAGGCTCAAGCTCACATAGAAACTTTGATAGAACCCGGGGTTAGAACCCAGGTGTCCTGGTTTTCTATACAGTGGCCTGGCCCCCTTCCCTGCCCAGTCAGTGTCACACTTGGAAGGATGCTTCAGGTCTCATCTCAGAACCAGTGGAGCCCCTTTCCAGCTTCCTTGATTGTCTGGGCTATGCTTTCACGTGCCACTGACTGAGTGCCCACTTCTTGGAAGAATTCTTAGCAACCTTTTCCTCCTACTGAGTCTCAGTCTGCCTCACTATGTCCCGTACCCCCACCCTAACTATCTTTTGGAACTGCACTTAAATAAACACGATTTTTCTTTAACTTATAAACAGTTCCCGTAATTTTCACTTCTATTAATTCTATTTAGTTTTTTTTTTTTAATACCCCTTCTTAAATAGTGTCTTTTTTCTTAGGTTTTTAAATTCTTTTGTATGGTTTTAATTCTTTTCAAAATACTGTTTTGTTATCTCATCTGAAATTCTTGGGGAAGTGAGGTCTAATCCTGCTATTGAAGGTGTCTGCTGACTCTCACTTATGGTGGATGATTTCCTTGTGTGTTTGTAATCTGGGGCTATGCGTTCATCTTCAGCGGGGCTTTATCTATGAACAACTCGTGTAGCCCAGGTTGAGGGCAAGTCCCTCCCAAATGGGTTGAGTTTGTTTTTCTGGTCACCTCAGCTTCTTATCTGTTATCACTATGTTAATTCTTAGTTTGGAGTTCCTAGTTCAAGTGGATAGAATAAAATTAAAGCCTGTGTGAGAATAGATCCTATTCATTGGCATCATAATATTAACTTGATCTTGGTTGTTTCCATCGATTAGGATGTCAGCTCCAGGAAAAAACAGCCTTTTTCTCTCTGATTTTGGGTTCTGTTCCTCTATCTGCCTACAGCAGAATTTGGCACCCAGTAGGCATTCAATACCCACTCCAGTATTCTTGCCTGGAGACTCCCAGGGACAGAGGAGCCTAGTGGGCTGCTGTCTATGGGGTTGCACAGAGTCGGACATGACCGAAGCGACTTAGCAGCAGCAGGCATTCAATAGGGCTCAGCAGTAAAGAATCTGCCTGCAATGCAGGAGACCTGGGTTCAATCCCTGAGTGAGGAAGATCCCCTGGAGAAAGGAATGCAACCCACTCTAGTACTCTTGCCTGGAGAATCCCATGGACAGAGGAGTTTGGCAGGCTGCAGTTCATGGGGTCGCACAGAGTCAGACACGACTGAAGCAACTAAGCTGCATCCACAGCAGAAGGCACTTGTAAGTATATGTTGAAAGGGAAAATTAAAGAATACCCACTTCACGGGTATCCATTAGGACTGTGTTTGCCCAGTTAAAAATTCGAGTTCTTTTCATAAAACAGGCAGATGCTACTGGTGATTCTGTGACTGAGTGATTTCAGTGCCTCTACAGTTTTTTGAGCCTTTATGTAAGGGTTGCAAGATGGTTACTGTAGCTCCAGGCACCGCATCCACATTCAAGGCAGAAGGAAGTAGAAGAAAGTAAGAATAAAGAAGGAGCACCATTGACATTTTTCCTGATCAGGTAGGTAACATTTTCCGAACAGCAAATTTCTGTTTTGATCTCATTTGCTAGAAATGGGGTGTGTGGACATCCAGAAGAAAGGGGACTTTCTTTCTTCTGGAAAATGAGCGTTTCCCTTATCTATGGACTCAACAGATGGGTAAGGGAGGGAGGAAGGTGACGGGGACACAGATGTGGTATACCCCCCAAATGAGATTTTATTTATCTATATATGTATGTATGTGTGTGTATATATACATATATACGTATAATTTAGAACAAAACAGGCCCTCAGAAAACAATATGGTCAAAAAGTATGGACACCTATTTCCACAATAATTATCAATTTTGTCATTTAAAGCTTCTGTGATCCTGTGGGCATCTGATTCTAGAGCCCACAGGCACTGAGGCACCCGTAGCTCAATGATCTCCCTCCTCCTCCCTCCCTCCTTGCTCTGTTCAAAGTACTGAAGCCCTTTAAAAAAAAAAAAAAAACTACATTTTTCAACGTGAGGCACTTCCTGCTCTCATTAACCCCATCCATCCTCAGTGACTTAGCCAGACTCCGATCCTGGCCCGAAGAAGGGAGCCGGACTGTCCAAGTCTAAGGTCCCTCAGGTCCATAAGCAGAGCAGTTCAGCATCAAGGTTTCTCCCGAGGAGCTGAGATGAAAACAACAGAAGAGCCAACCTCGAGTCTCGGGCAGACCCTGGAGTGGCTGAGAAAGGAGCTGGTAAGGCTTTGTACTTCTTTGTACCTTACACCATCACCCCATATCTTCCGAGGTCCCCTGTTCCTACCTCCCAGGTGCCCCCTAGGCGGGGCAGAGCTGCAGGCTGGGGTGTGGGCCCCACAGGCTCCCATCTGGGATCAGCCACGCAGTGCACAGTTGCCACCCCAGGCGCTGGGATAAGTAGGTCGTGGCCTACATAGGAGGCTCTGGGTGCAGCGCTTGCCAGACGGGTTTTAGAATTACACTGAGTCTGGTATGTGCCCAGCTCTGTGGCTTGTGGCCTCTAGCAAATGGCTTTGAACTTCAGTCTCCTTGTTGTAAAAAGGATGACAATCGTACTAACATCACAAGGGTTATTGTGAGAATTTGGTGAGGAGATGGTATAATTCACTTTGTGCTTGCTTGGCACATCTACCCTGGGTCTTACAATCCTGGCCCAGCTGGAAATGGAGTACCAGAGCTGTCTTAGCCGGGGCCTTCTAGAAAGCAGACACTTGCGCAAACACTGGGGTATTCCTGCTTATTCAGAGGTGCAAGCCCAGAGGGGTGAGAGTGAGGGGAAGAGGTGCGGGGGCAAAGGCCAGCACTATTACTCTTACAGTCCTGGCCCAGCTGGAAATGGAGTACCAGAGCTGTCTTAGCCGGGGCCTTCTAGAAAGCAGACACTTGCGCAAACACTGGGGTATTCCTGCTTATTCGGAGGTGCAAGCCCAGAGGGGTGAGAGTGAGGGAAAGAGGTGCGGGGGCAAAGGCCAGCACTATTCCAGCAGATGCCTCGTCTTACCCAACTGGATGCCACTTACGAAGAAGCCCTAAAGAGGCCAGCAGCCCTCTTGGCAGCTGGTTCTCCTCACTGGGGGACTCTCTGCCTGGAGGAGGATCTGCACCCTGCCCGAGAGAAATCTATCCACCCCACTCACTCCTGTCTCCCATTTCCTGTCTGTAAATGTCCACGCCGTGGGGCACTGAGTCTCCTGAACTTATGAACGGTGTTACCTGGTCCCTCAGTAACTGCTCAGGAAGCCAGGTCTTACATCTCTCCTTGTGATGTTTCTTCCAAGTCCAAAAATAGAAGGATGCCCCCATAGTATGTGGGGACAGTAGCCAAGAGAGAGAAGGAGGTGGTTTGGGGGAACCCCAGAGGGCACCTAAGGTTTGTATCTCATTAAGCCAGTTTCAACCCTGGGAGAATTTATCATCCTGAAGAGGAAGAAGAGGGCCATTAAAAAGAGACTGATCAATTCAACAACTTAAAAAACTAAAAAAAAAAAACGTGAGCTTCTACTCCTGGCTGGGGGGAGGGTGGGATGCAGGGACAGAAAGGATTGTCCAAAAATGACCTGCCTGGGTTGCCAGGCAACAGACCAGCTGGGACCAGCCCTGTCCCAGCTTGGTGGGAGGGGCTGGCCCAGTAGGGATCCTCATGGGTCCAGGGGACTCCAGTGGCAGGAGCTACAGCTTATTATAGGCTGTGTGCTGCTCCCTCCTTGTGCTCCCCTAAACACTGTGCCCCCACATTAAGACTGCTTAGTATCTGAACTGAAAGTGCTGATTTTCATTTGATAAAGTACTTCTCTCCTACCCATGAGGAGGAAGAACAGGTGGGGGTAGGGGGAATGACCTGTAGGTAGAGGGGCCTCCCAGGCCCAAATGAACCCCCACCTCCTCATGATGCCAAGAGATGAGTTTTGAGTCTCCACTTACTGGTCCCTGACTGGTAAGGTTCCCTGTCAAGCCTGCTTTAACCTCTATCACTGGGAATTTACATGACTCCACAAGGACTCCCCTCTGTAGCCCAGCAAAGGAGCCCCAGTTGACTATCAGGGAAGCATGTCCGTCACTCTGCGCAGGTGAGAGAACAAGTCAGTAGCACCAACAACAACCATGGAAGAAAGTCTGGTGCTTTTCCTCCAGTTCTGGAATCACAAAGCCTCCAAAGTCCTGCTGGGAGCTAAAACAAGGGAGAGATCCTTGGAAGGCAAGTAATTTCCTTTCCACTTTGCAGAGAAGAAATGGAGGCTTCGGTGAAAACATGGCTTCTGTGAGGCTGTGGGCTTGTCTCCAATTAGACAGTGAAGGAGACGTCTTTCTGGGAAATGTCCAGTGCTCTGGCCGCTGCCTCACATGCTCCTTCTCTCTCCTAGGCTGAGATGCAGGACCAAGACCAGAGACTCCTGCTTACACTGAGGCACCTGCGCAGCGTCCTGGAGGAGCTCCGCGCAGAGAGTGTCCCCTGGGAGGATGCCAGGTCGAGTGGCGGGACCTCCCCCATCAGAGCTCGAGCAGGCTCTGAAGGCAGGGGCCGCCAACCCTTTCCCTCCAGGCGCCTGGCCCATCTCCTTCAAGGGGTAGACAGCAGACGAAGTTCCCTCCCTTAACAGGCCGGAGATGACCTTGACTTTAACCCTCCCCCAACCAGTCTAAACTTTGACTGTGATGCTGTTGAAAGAGAGCACTGGAATGGGAGTCAGGAAGCCAAGGCTCTGGATTTACTACCCTGCCCTCATTCACTCTATGTCCCTGGAACTGTCACTCAGCTTCTCTGTGTCACTCTTTCCTCTCCTGTCACTTAGCAGTATTTCACAAATAAGCTAAGAGATGTGAATACACGTGGGAAACAGAAACATGTTATATGGCTTCCGGCCAGCACCATGGCTGTAATCCTATTCTTGGGAATTTCTCACAAGCTGGTTATTAAAACAAAGAAAGAACTCAGTGTGCCAGGGTGTTTATCCAGTGTTGCCATGGTGAAAAACAGAACCCCATGTAGTGACTTGATGGTTGTTTTCAGGCCTTTTACTTCCCTTTATCTGAAAGCAACAGGCCCTACAACCACCCTGGCCATAGGGATCAGCATGTGACCAGAGGCTTGGCCAATTACAGTTCATCGTCACCCTAACAACATGATTGGCCCAATGGATGGCCCATGTGACTCCACAGAGCCAATCACAAACCTTCTCTGGCATTACCCTCTTGATACTTGTTCTTCTGAAGTTGCCAAGCTGGGGCTGCCAGTGGCCAGGATTACTGTGAGGTGACAGAGACCTGCCTGCACTAGGAAAGAAAGAGGCTGATCAAAGAGAAGCAGAGAGGGTCGTTCAAGAAACGGGCAGGCCAGAAGGGTGCTGGCTCTCTTTAGTCCCTGGTTTCAGATTCTAGTTCTGTGAGTCACTCCTGTTGTCTATCCAGAGCAAAAAACCAGAAAATTCCACCACTACCACCTATGAACTCAGGTGCCAGTTTGTTTTTGCTTAAGCTGATTTGAGTAGGGTTCCCCCTCATTTGCAACCAAAAAGGTCCAGATGGTCAAAGAAACAAAGAAGAGAAATCAAGAAAAATAATTTTTTTCCCTCATTCAGGATTAGCAACGCCAACCCTGTTTGGCAGGCAACAAGATGTATGATGTGGCAGAACCCTCAATTGTATGGGATGGAGTCATAACTTTGAAAAATTATATCTGCCTATAAGAAAGACTTTTAAATGGAACAGGTGAAAATAAAGTCCTGGTGTTAAGATGGTCCAATTATCCTCCGTCTTTTTTTTGTTTTTGAAAATCTTCTGGCATGTTGTTAGGATATTGTTTTAATGGCTTTGAAAAAGTAAACCCATTGCATAAAGAGGCAAAGGGTGGGGGAGGGTTGTATTATATATACAATGTCTATAGTCAGACTAACCTGGGACTGTTTCTATACAGTATTTGATAGTACAAAAAGTTGTGTACTCTACCAGTGACTGAATGCATAAACAAAATGTGGCACATACATACAATGGAACATTAGTCAGCCTTAAAATGGAAGGAAATTTCAGCACTACTATAACATAGGTGAAACTTGAAGACATAATGCTAAGTGAAGCCAGTCGCAAAAGGACAAACACAGTATGATTCTACTCACACAAGGTAGCTAGAGTAGTCAGATTCATGGAGACAGAAGGTAGTTCTGGTTGTCAGGAGTTGGGGAGCAGGGAGTCATTTAAGGGTTGCCGTGCTTCAGTGTTGCCAAATGATAGAAGTTCTGTGGATGGATGATGGTGATGGTGTATAACAGCAGGAATGTACTCGATGCCACTATACACCTTAAAATGGTTAAAATGATATTTATCTTATATTCTATTTCGCCACAGTTAAAAATAAATAAATTTTTAAATTACCTGCTCTGTGATGCTGGGGCTGGAGCTGGTTAGACTTTGCCAATAAGCAGGGTGAGCTAGAGGGACACCGCAGGGCTTGAGGAGGGAGAAAAGACTTGCTTCTTCATCTCTCTTCTCTTTAGCTTCTCCGGTGGCCTTCCTGCTCCCGTGAGCATCACCCAGCAATGCTCCTTCACCTCACAGCAGCAATTTCTTCTGTGGCACCAGTCACCAACCCCTTCTCAGGGCTCTAGGTTCAGCTGCATGGGGCACTTCCCCCACCTGCAGAGCCAAGAGCTCCAGCCAGAATCTCCTTCCCTGAAGTCTGAGTTCCTGCCCTCCCGGCCCCACCCTGCTTTCCAAGACTCGAGCCCCAGCTGAGCACACCTCCTTTCTCAGATACCTGGAGTGGAGTACTGCACGTCTCCTGCTTTGTGTTTTTCAGTTTTGAGCATCTCAGCCTCTTCTCTTTGTTCCCTCAGGCCTGGGTATGGTAGATGCTTCCTGCAAGTGCTACTTTCCTTCTATCTTAGAGATCTTTTTATAACCTTTTGGTCATCCAGTTAACAACTTTATACTTGGTGAGCAATTCTCTATATTAAATTCTCTCTGTTAAAATAAGTAGGGTGGTTTCTGTCTCCTGCCTGTCTCTGACTGACACAGTTGTCAACTTTGGGCTATCATTACCGATGCTTTGAGATCATGTCTGTTCATCTACATAAGCACAGTGCCCCTAGGATATACAGGTTTCCCCCGCTATCCAAAAGTAGAGTGTTCCCATGAAACATCTCACAAGCTGAAACTGTGTAAAGTGAAGAAACAGTTACCTTAGGACAGATCTTGCTAACAGAGGCACAAAATGAGATAAACTGAGATAAAGCACAGACACAGGTCAAAGCCAGACCAAAGCTATGGTGGCCTGGAGCAGAGATGCTGAGTGTGGTTTCCGGGGAAGTGCAATTTCTGGGGAAATTCTTGGGGGAAGGAGCTTGGTGGCCTCAGTCACCCCTGCCCCCTGCTGCCCCTCCCCAGGGTGTTTGCTGCCTCTGTAACAGCTTGCCCCAGATCAAACACTGAACATCAGTTTCACTTTTCACTCATTTTTGTAAAAGTGAAAATCAACTTGGGCTTTCTTTCAATTCACAAAAACAGTTACAAATGTAGATCTCTCATAAAAGTGAAATGGCGTCAAGTGAACTTTAGAAAAGTGACAGATACCTGTAGAGCAAAGAGTTGAATTGGAGTGAATACTCAAGTTTACAACAAATATATTTTCCAAAGTGAGGCATTCGCTTACACTCCCACAAGCTGTGTCCAAGGGCTCCCGTTGCTCCATATTCTCGCCAACAATTGGTATTATCAATCTTCTTAATTTTTGCCAATATACTGAGTGCAAAATGATGTTACATTGTGACCTTAACTTGCATGTTCCTACTTACGTAGTTGTTAACCTGAGTTTATTTCCAGCTCCACCATTTACTTAATTTTTAATCTTAGATGAGTTACTCAACCTCTCTGAGGCTCAATTATCTCATTTATAAAAGGAGAGATGAAAATAGTATCTAGCTCATGGGATTAATATACATAATTGTATAGTAGAATGCATATAACCCACCTTACACAGCACTTGGCATTGTAAAGGTGAATAAATGATAACATTATTATTACTGTATAATCACAAATTGATTTGTGAAACTATGACTATTACAAATAGACAAACTTGTTAGCAACCATCATCAGGAGAAATGTCTGCCTGACCATACAAAGTAACAATGACATTTGCTTCCCATGCCCAATGCCAACCACTAGCCCCTTTTGCCTATCTCAGCTTCCCACAGCTGGGCCCTCAAACCAAAACCATCTGCCAATCCCTTCTCTACTAATTTGGGAAGATAAACCCTCCTCTCTCCTGGGGTATTTGTTGTTTTTGAGATTCCCACCTCTGGAACCAATGTTCAATTTCTGATCCCAGGTCAGAAAAAACTCAGACTGAGCCCAGATGTTGGGGGACAAGGGGATTGGAGTGGAAACGACATCCTCAGTGTTGGTTCCCAGAGTGCAGGGTTACAGATCATGTTTGTCCAAGCCAGCCAGTGCACACCAGAGGGAGCCTGGGGATCGTGACCGTGAAGGAAAATCTAGGGTTTTCTCTGCTGAGGCAGCAAAAACAGGACTAGACACCCAAGCCTCGCATCCAAGGGTGAGGAGAGAAGGGGGCACAGATGGGAAAAGAACTGACAAGGTCAGAAGCTGAAAAATTAGGAGCAGAACAATAGTACAAGACGTGATACTTATTGTCAGGACAGGCAGTTCAGGGCTCACACTGTGATTTCACCAGAAAGGATCAGAGGCTCGTCTTTACTTGCCACTAGCATCCAGCCCTGTGCCAGGTGTGACAATCTTGCAGAATGTGTTCTGGCTGTATACTGGTGTGTAACAAAATGCGCCCAAACTTAAAACAGCATCATTTTCTTATTGCAACAACCATTCATCATTGCAGTAAATCACACTTCCCATGGTTCTGGGGATGGACTGGGCTCAGGTGGGGAGCTCTTGCTTTTGGTCTTTCAAGTGGCTGCAGTCATATGGTGTCCAGCTTGATTCATCCCAAAGGCTTATTCACATGTCTGGCAGTGGATGTGGGCTGTTACCTGGGATCTTAGCTGAGACTGTCAGCTGGAACACCTACCCATGAACACTCCATGTGGCCTGGGCTACCTCACAGCATAGTGGCTGGTGCCAAGAACGAGCATCTAGACTTAATGTGTCACATCCATTGTATCCTTTGCAAGAGAAGCCAGGCACCAAGCCCAGCTCACATGCAAGGGGAAAAGAATTAGACCATCTCTTGATGGGAAGAGCATGAAAAACTTGCACACGTATTTTAAAGCCACCACTCCGTGTAAGACTGGATAGGTTTCCAGTGTGGTATACCAGCTGCAAGGACTAGGTGGGGCTTATTATAAACTCAGGCAGAATGATAAGCAGAATCTCATCAAAATCCAACAGAAGGAACTCTAGGAGGTGAAGGGTAGGTCTGGGTCTATAAGAGTTCGCTCGTCACTCCAGCGTTACTGTGTTTCACTCAATGTGTTCCTAAGAGGTGTGCTCAGCTCTGCTGCTATGACAAACCAACCTTGAGATCTCAAAACCTCAACCCAGCCATGGTCCCTCCCTGGCTCACACTACATGTCCTACACTCCGGTGGGGGCCAGGGAGGGTGTGTCAAGGAAGGTGCTCATGCTGGGGGACCCAGCCATCATCTGCGATGTCATCAGATGCTAAAGCAGGGAAGATACATTTGGGGAGTCACACACTGTCTCTTCCACATTTTAACCAGGTGGTGACATGTGTCCCTTTTGCCCATAGCCCATTGGCTAGAGTTAGTCACATGGTGTGTCCCGGCCAGGGGAGGGAGTCGGCTGGGAAATGTGAGGTGTGGATGACAGTCTGGCAAGCACCACTGTGACAAACACACTCTCTATTCTCTCTCAACAACGGGCTTCCTCACCACATCAGAGTGGGTCCTCATCAGTCTCCACCATCCCCCAGAAGCTCCTAGGGTGCACTCTAGGAACGGGGACACCCAGGCTCACCTAGGCCTGCTGAAAGGAGCCTCTGAGTTGGGGTTGGCGAACTGAGTGTCCACCAGCCCCAAACTCTCAAGGGAAGGCTGAGAACCCAGGGCCGGGGGCTGTTCTGCCATCTGTCCTACTTCCTGGCTTTGGCTTCCTTTAACTATGTTTGGGCTTTACTTTCTGGTCTTCTTTCTGCATTTTTTGGTTATCCACTTCCATTGCTAAAGATTTCATGGTCCTGTTATTTCTCTACATTGAAGTCTATAGAAAGGGAATCTGTTGGATCAGCTCAACCTTTGACATCTGAGCGCATCATAGCAGGTTAGTGTAAGGTTGGTTTGTTCTCTCCTCTGCCTCTTCTTTTACCTCTTCCCCTTCATCATCATCGTCAATACATGGGAAGTATAATGCAGCAATTGAGTAAGGGCCTTGACACCAGCATGCCTGGATTTGAATCCCAGGTCTGCTGTATATTAGTCCTATGCCCTTAAGCAAATAACATAACTTTTCTTGCCTCCATTTGCTCCTCTGTAAAGTGCAGACACAACGGTTAATTACCTCACATACCTATTGAGCAAATGCAGTGAATCAGCATGGTCTTGGCACATCAATCTGAGCTATTATAATGAATAATAACAGCTACCATTTTTTAGCTCAGGACAGTACAGTGGCTCCGTACAGCCTGGAGCCTCACTGCCAGTGCTCAAATCCCAGTTCTCCATTTACTAATGATGTGCCCTTGGGCAAGTCATTAAATTCTCTGTGCTTCGGTTTCATCATGTATAGAATGGGAATGATAATATACCTACCTTCTGAGGCTGTCGTGAAAGTGAGCTAACACGTGTAAAACGTTTACAGCCATGCCTGTCTTCTAATAAGGCCTGTGTAGGTGCCATGTAAGCTCTTCATTTTCATTACCAGCCATCTACTCTGACCACCAGCACCATACGAAACAGTGTAAAAATGTTGCCCTGAACCCACTCAGCAGCTCTGCAAGGGTCATAGTATATCTCCATTTTAGGAACATAGGGCTTGGGTTTCAGTGGAACTAAGTGGCCCCAGGTAACACATTGAGTAAATCTCAGATCTACCTTCTGCCTAAGCAGAGCTCTGACCCACAGCACAATGGTGCTCTTCCTATCAAAGTGAGGGAGGGGTTCCGTGGGAAAGAGGATGCAGAGATCTTGGGGTCACGTGTCCCCCTCTCCCCTGCCACTCCTTCTGGCAGAGTCTGGGGAGACAGTGTGTGTGTATGTGTGTGTGTGTGTGTGTGTGTGTGTGTGTGAGAAAGGAACTCAAAGACATCTTTAGACAACACCCCCTGGAATCACCATGGCTGGTGAGCAGACCCAGAGTCAGGGTGTCCCCAGGAGTGCAGCCCCCTTCTTACTCCCAGCAAATCGTGAACCCAGTTCATAAGATGGGAATTCCGCCCTTCCTCTGCCCCCAGTCACTGTCCTGCGCCTGTTTCACTGAACCAAAACCAAGATGTGTGCCAGGCTGCACTCCCTATGGAAGCTCTAGGGGAGAATCTGTTCCCGACCTTGTCTGGCTTCTGGTGGCTGCAGGTGTTCTTGGGCTTGAAGCTACACCTCTGCCTTCTGCTCTGCGTGTGAACAATCGCTCTCTGCTTCTCCTTAGTGAGGATATGTGTGATTACATTTAGCACTCACCTGATCCAGGATAATCCCCCATCTTAAGATCCTTCAATTAATCACATTTGCGAAGACACCCTCAGAGCTCTGCTCAGGTAGAAGGTAGATCTGAGATTTACTCAATGTGTTATTTGGGGCCACTTAGTTCCACTGAAACCCAAGCCCTACATTCCTAAAATGGAGATATAATATGTAAAGTAATATTCATGGGCTCCAGGAATTAGGATGTAGGGGCCACTTTTCCATCTAGCACAATAGAGGATCAACAAAAGGGAATTTCCTTCTCATTCCTACTGGAAACCATTCTCTGCCAATGTGCACAGCTAAAAAGAATTTTGTACAGCCGGGGATTACCACGGGCCCTGTCGGAAGAACGAGGACACATGCTTATTGAACATGGGCTACGCATGGGCACCACAGCATATCACCTGGCTAGGAAGTACCTGTTGATATTCCCATTTGACAGAAAGGAAACTGAGACCCAAAGAGCGGTTGGTCAGTGAAGGAAAAGCCGGGCAGTTGAAAGCAAATGAAACTGGTGGTTCAAAGTTTGGTTTCTGATTGTTTTTTGCGTTCCTTATCAAGGACTGAAGGACTTACTCGGTGGATGGGCGCCACCTGGTGTCCATGTGGAGTAACTCTTCGGTTAACCAGCCTGCTCTGCGTTGTGGGACGGACTGCCTTCGCGGCTTTCTTAGTGTGGGACGGGTTATACTGGGAGGGGACACGAAGGCTTTCTGGCGCTGAGATCTAGGTTCAGCTCTGCCGCTGACTGAATGACCTGTGGCAAGTTACTTCTCCTCCTCTGAACCTTAACTCTGAAATGAAAATGACACCTGTCAGAGCTGTGGGACACCTTGTGGAAGTGCTTTGTAAGTGGAATAACCAGAGACAAGGAAAAGAAGCATTATCTGCAATAAAACGGGTAACAGGTCTGGACTAATTTAGAAGAATACTTACTGTATTTGGTAGAAACCAACACAATACTGTAAAGCAATTATCCTTCAATTAAAAATAAGTAAACTGAAGGGACTTCCCTGGTGGTCCAGTGGCTAAGACTTAGCACTCCCAATGCAGGGGCCGGGGTTCAATCCCTGGTCAGGGATTTAGATCCCACATGCCACAGCTGAAGATCCCAAGCGTCACAGCCGTGACCCAGCACAGCCAAATAAAGAAATACTTTTTAATAAATAAATAATTTTTTAAAAAAATAGCAAAATACTTATGGTGCATCTGCTCTGTGTCAGACACTGTTCTCGATGTGGGAATGTAGGGAAAAAATTAAATGGATAAAATTCATGTTTTCCTTCAGTCGACATGCTCGCATTCCAATTTCATTCATTTATCTACAAGTAGTTTTCTGGTGTGTCAGGCACTTTCCCAAGCAATGGGCACAGAAAGGATTTAATATATGGCTACCACACAGGGAGCAAGAACACAGTTCTGGGTAGGGACAGAGACAGGTTTTACACGGCCTGAAGCTTATAAAATTTTAGGGTATTTTTTGAGTAAAGAGAAAGAATAAAAAGTCAAAAGTGCAGCAGTACATTAAAGAGGGGGGGAGGTTTCTTTTATAACTATGGAAGAAACAACAGCAAATGATGAAATTTAAAAAACTGATACAAGCTATAAACTCTGGAAATATAGCATAATATTTTTATTAATTAGCTGCCATGATATAGCTCTGTAACTCTTTTCTATATATTCTTTGACCATATAGTCATAAGATAATGATTTATTTCTATAAATAAAGACAGCAATTCAGTCTTTATAAGATTGACTTTTTTGATGGGTAGTTTAAACAATTTTCTCTAAGTTGTAAAGCTTAATGCCATGTAAGTGCTTAGGATTATTGTCAAATTAGAAAAAACTTCTAAATTTCTTTAACATTAATACACGAGCTGTAACTCTTTAAAAAATTTTTTCTTGGAAGATAATTGCTTTACAATATTGTGCTGGTTTCTGCCGTACATCAACATGGATCAGCCACAGGTATACATATGTCGGGGCTCCCCCAGATGGCACTGGTGGCAAAGAACCTGCCTGCCAATACAGGAGACAAGTAAGAGATGCAGGTCGATCCCTGGGTCAGGAAGATCCCCTGAAAGAGTGTACGGCAACCTACTCCAGTATTCTTGCCTAGAGAATCCCATGGAGGGAGAAGCCTGGCAGGCTACAGTCCATAAGGGTTGCAAAGAGCTGGACAAGACTGAAAAAAACTTGCATGCACATGTGCATACATATGTCCCCTCCCTCCTGAACCTCCCTCCCATGTCCCACCCCATTCCGCCGCTCTAGGTTGTCAGGCGCATGGGTTAAGCTCCATGTGTCACATGGCAAATCCCCAGTGGTTATCTATTTGACATATGGTGTGTATATGTTTTCATGCTATTCTTGCAATTTGTCTCACCCTCTCCTTCCCACACTATGTCCATAAATCTGTTCTCTATGCCTATGTCTCCACTGCTGCCCTGCAGCTATAAAAATGAATGCATTCAAGTTGGTCCTAATGAGGTGGATGAACCTAGAACCTACTGCAGAGAAAGAGTGAAGTAAGTCTGAAAGAGAGAGTCAAATACTGCATATTAACGCATGTGTATGGAATCTAGAAAGATAGTATTGCCATTTGCAAGGCAGCAATGGAAACACAGACATCAGTCTTTTTATATAGTGACTAAGCTTAAATACTTTTTGAGTTGACAGTCCATTAACTAGTTTTATTGTCAGCATCCCCTTGTGGTGGCATGATATGAATTCCACATTGTCTTCATCCATGTCAGTATTTCATGTCAAATAAGTGAGAAATTTGAATCTTTCCCCAAATGTATTTCTCTAATTCACTTTTTTTTTTTTTAATTGGTTGCGCTGGGTCTTCGTTGCTGTGCTCAGTCTTTCTCTAGTTGTGGCAAGCAGGGGCTACTGTTTGTTGCCATGCGCAGGCTTCTCATTGCAGTGGCTTCTCTTTTTGTGGAGCACAGGCTTTAGGCACGTGAGCATCAATGGTTGCAGTATGTGGGCTCAGTCATTGTGGTGCATGGGCCTAGTTGCTTCTCGACATGTGGAATCTTCCCAGACAGGGATTGAGCCCGTTTCCCCTGCATTGGCAGAGGCAGATTCCTATCCACTGTACCACTAGGGAAGTCCTATAATTCTCTTCTTTTAATTAATTAGATTATCACAATCAAGTCTATTCATTACTTTGATTTGAAATGTATCTATTCCTCTTAATGCATTACAGTTACTCTGGTATCTGCGGGGGAAATAACAACCCACTGGGAAATCCCATGGACAGAGGAGCCCAGTAGGTACAGTCCATGGGGTCGCAAAAGAGTTGGACACGACTTAGTGACTAAAGAACAACAATCTGCAGGGCAATTATTCCCCTGCAAATACCAAGATCCACAGATGCTCAGGTCCTTTATGTAAAAGGACATAGTATTTGCATATAACCTACTCACACACCCCCATATTTTAAATAATCTCTAGATTACTTACAACATCTAACACAATGTAAATGCTATGTAAATAGTTGTCACTGTATGGCTGTTGGCTTTTGGAAATTTCTGGAATTTTTTTTTCAAATATTTTGCTGAGGTTGGTTGAATCCACAGATGCAGAACCTGTGGATATGGAGGACCTACTCTACCACTTTTGTTATGATCTACAGGTCACTTCATTTGTAAGACACTAAGGTGAAGGTGAAGTCGCTCAGTCGTGTCCGACTCTTTGCGACCCCATGGACTGTAACCTACTAGGCTTCTCCATCCATGGGATTCTCCAGGCAAGAATACTGGAGTGGATTGCCATTTCCTTCTCCAGGGAATCTTCCCAACCCAGGGATCGAACCCGGGTCTCCCACATTGGAGGCAGACGCTTTAACCTCTGAGCCACCAGGGAAGCCTTTGTAACTGCTAGGACAGAAATGCTAAGTGAGGCATAACCCAACACAAAGAGATTATGAAACACTCAAATTTCCTCATAGACATATTATGCTTGCTGTTTACAGTTCTCCATATCCCTACAAACACAGGACTTTGATATCTTTTAGTTCATTCCATTTCTATTAGAAAGGAGGAAAAAACATGCAGGACATTTGTAATTGTATAAGCTGCACTGCCAGATACACTGCCCGGACTTTGCATGCATGTGTGTCTGCTCAGTCATGTCCGACTCTTTGGGACCCCCACTGGGCTCCTCTGCGCATGGAATTCCCAGGCACAATATATTATGACAGAAGGAAAGTTGAAAGACAATGATCTTAAATGGACCCAAGGGAGGCAAGTGACTCCTGGAGTGGGTTGCCATTTCCTAACCAGGCTTTGCTAAGAACCAAATCCTCTGCATATAGTTTAATACATCTGATGATCAACAGAATTTTCTATAGACTAGCTCTGGTACTGTGTGTTTCAAATCTCTTCCCCACCCATTTTGTACACACCCCTGATGCTGGGCACTACTATAACCTGTGGCCCTGCGCCTTCCTGTCACAGTGCAGGGCGAGTCGGCACAGTGGACGATAGGAGTATTCCTGGAAGCCATTCCTGCACTGGGATGGACAGCAGTGACCCAACTGCAGATGAAAGGGACTGCAAACCATATAAATGGTTCTTGTCTTCGTCTGTTTGGGCCACTACAACAAACTGCCACAGACCGGGTGGCTAAACAACAAACATTTGTTTCTCTCAGTTCTGGAGGCTGGGAAGTCCAGGATCGAGTTGCCAGCAGACTTAGTGTCTGGTGAGAACCTGTTTCCTATTCCATAGACAGCTGTCTTCTCGTTGTGTCCTCACATGGCAGAAAGGTTGAAAGGTTTCCTTTATAAGGGAACTAATCCCACATTATTAACCCATCAACATGGAGCCCTCATGATCTAATTACCTCCAAAGTGCCCCATCTCTCAATACTATCACATTGGAGATTAGGATTTCAACATATGAATTTCGGGGGACACAACATTCAGTCCGTAACACTTCTGAATCTAAACTAATGTACACCTAACTCAACTCTGTCTTAGCTGCATCCTTCCAGTACTGCATTGGAGCAATATATTATGACAGAGGGAGAGTTGAAAGACAATGATCTTAAAAGAGTATAGTTAAATATCTTACTTCTGCAATGTTTATAAAAACATATACCCTGCTGAACATATTGCTGTGTTTTCCCAGGACCTCGGAGGGGCCCAGGCAAGCAAGGACCCTGAAACTGAAGATTCACTGTGGTCAGGATAAATCAACTCATAGAACATGAAGCTAGAATAATAAGTAAGGGGGAAGCTATGCAGGACCCTATAGTTGTCAGGAAGGTGTTTGGTTTTATTCTAAGAGCAACAGGAAGACTTAAAGAGCTTTAAAAGGGGAGACTGCTTTGGCTGCAGTGTGGGCAATGGGCTCAAGGGAGGCAAGTGACATGAGGGAGATTGCAGAGGAAGCTGTTACAGCTTCTCTAGTAGGGAAGTGGTAGAGAGGGTAGAGACAGTGAGAAATGAATAAAATCCTATTTGAAGGTAAAGTGATGGGTTTGATTGCTGCTGCTGCTGCTAAGTCACTTCAGTCATGTCCGACTCTGTGCGACCCCAGAGATGGCAGCCCACCAGGCTCCCCCGTCCCTGGGATTCTCCAGGCAAGAACACTGGCATGGGTTGCCATTTCCTTCTCCAATGCTTGGAAGTGAAAAGTGAAAGTGAAGTTGCTCAGTCATGTCCGAACTTAGCGACCCCATGGACTGCAGCCTACCAGGCTCCTCCATCCATGGGATTTTCCAGGCAAGAGTAGTGGAGTGGGTTGCCATTGCCTTCTCCAGATGGGCTTGATTATGGATTGATATTAAGAAGTTAGCATCAAGGACATCTCCCAGAGGTCTGCCTGAGGGGTCACTGTGACGCGGTTCCCTGAGGTGGGAAAAGGGGAGTGAAACCATTCCCAACTATGTGACCCTGTACCCATGGCTTCTCCTCTCTGGGCCACTTCCTCATCACAAAAGGAGGAGAATAATTAACTACCTTGTGATAGCCCATATTCAAGGGCAAAGGAGATACCCCATGTCCAATGGCAAAGGAGAAGCCCCAGCAAGATGGTAGGAGGGGCGAAATCGCACTTACAATCAAACTCCATACCCACCAGAGACGCTCAGAGGGCTCAAACATACCTTGTGCACACCAGGACCCAGAGACCCACAGAGACTGAGCCAGAACTGTGAGAGTCTCTTGAGGAGGTATGTGTCAGCAGTGGCCTGCTGCAGGATTGGGGGCACTGAGCTTAGCAATGCTTGCATGGCACCTTTAGAAGGAGGTCACTGATTATCTTCATTACCTCCACCATAGTTTGAGCTCAGGTCAAATAACAGGGAGGGAACACAGCTCCACCCTTCAACAGATAATTGGATTAAAGATTTACCTAGCATGGCCTCATCAGAATAGGACCCAGTTTCCCCCTCAGTCAGTCTATCCCATCAGGAAGCTTCCATAAACCTCTTATCCTTCTCCATCAGACAGAGAGATGAAAACCACAAACACAGAAAACTAACCAATCTGATCACATGGACCACACCCTTGTCTAACTCAATGAAACTATGAGCCATGCTGTGTAGGGCCACCCAAGATGGACAGGTCATGGTGGAGAGTTCTGACAAAATGTGGTCTACTGAAGAAGGGAATGGCAAACCACTTCAGTATTCTTGCCTTGAGGACCCCATGAACTGTATGAAAAAGCAAAAAGATAAGTCACTGAAAGATGAACTCCCCAGGTCGGTAGGTGCCCAATATGCTACTGGAGAACAGTGGAGAAATAACTCAGGAAGAATGAAGAGACAAAGCCAAAGCAAAAACAAGACCCAGTTGTGGGTGTGACTGGTGACGGAAGTAGAGTCCGATGCTGTAAAGAACAATATTGCATAGGAACCTGGAGTGTTAGGTCCATGAATCAAGGCAAATAGGAAGTGGTCAAACAGGAGATGACCAGAGTGAATATCAACATTTTAGGAATCAGCGAACTAAAATGGAATAGAATGAGTGAATTTAACTCAGATGACCATTATATCTACTACTGTGGGTAAGAATCCCTTAGAAGAAATGGAGTAGCCCTCATAGTCAACAAAAGAGTCTGAAATGCAGTACTTGGATGCAATCTCAAAAACGACAGTATGATCTCTGTTCATTTTCAAGGCAAACCATTCAGTATCACAGTAATCCAAGTCTATGCCCCGACTAGTAATGCCAAAGAAGCTGAACAGTTCTATGAAGATCTACAAGACCTTCTAGAACTAACACCCCCCAAAAATGTCCTTTTCATCATAGGGGACTGGAATGCAAAAGTAGGAAGTCAAGAAATATCTGGAGTAACAGGCAAATTTGGCCTTGTAGTACAAAATGAAGCAGGGCAAAGGCTAATAGACTTTTGCCAAGAGAATGCACTGTCATAGTAAACACCCTCTTCCAGCAACACAAGAGAAGACTCTACACATGAACATCACCAGATGGTCAATACTGAAATCAGATTGATCATATTCCTTGCAACCAAAGATAGAAAAGCTCTATACAGTCAGCAAAAACAAGACCAGGAGCTGACTGTGGCTCAGATCATGAACTCCTTATTGTCAAATACAGACTGAAATGAAGAAAGTAGAGAAAACCACTAGACTATTCAGGTATGACCTAAATCAAATCCCTTACAATTATACAGTGGAAGTGACAAATAAATTCAAGGGATTAGATCTGATGGAGTGCCTGAAGAACTATGGATGGAGGTTCATGACATTATACAGGAGGGAGTGATCAAGACCATCCCCAAGAAAAAGAAATGCAAAAGGCAAAATGGTTGTCTGAGGAGGCCTTACAAATAGCTATGAAAAGAAGAGAAGGGAAAGGCAAAGGAGAAAAGGAAAGATATACCCATTTGAAGGCAGAGTTCCAAAGAGGGCAAAAAGAGATAAGAAAGCCTTCCTCAGTGATCAATGCAAAGAAATAGAGGAAAACAGTAGAATAAGAAAGACTAGAGATCTCTTCCAGAAAATTAGAGACACCAAGGGTAATTTTCATGCAAAGATGGGCACAATAAAGGACAGAAATGGTATGGACCTAACAGAAACAGAAGATATTAAGAAGAGGTGGCAAGAATACACAGAAGAACTATACAAAAAAGATCTTCCTGACCCAGATAATCACGATGGTGTGATCACTCACCTAGAGCCAGACATCCTGGAATGTGAAGTCAACTAGGCCTTAGGAAGCATTACTATGAGCAAAGCTAGTGGAGGTGATGGAATTCCAGTTGAGCTATTTCAAATCCTAAAAGATGATGTTATGAAAGTGCTGCACTCAGTATGCCAGCAAATTTGGAAAACTTAGCAATGGCCACAGGAATGGAAAAGGTCAGTTTTCATTCCAGTCCCAAAGAAAGGCAATGCCAAAGAATGCTCAAACTACCACACAATTGCACTCATCTCACATGCTAACTTGCCTTGTGGCTCAGCTGGTCGAGAATCTATCTGCAATGCGGGAGACCTCAGTTCGATCCCTGGGTTGAGAAGCTACCCTAGGGAAGGGAAGGCTACCTACTCCAGTTATCTGGCCTGGAGAATTCCATGGACTATATAGTCCATGGGGTTGCAAAGAGTCAGACACAACTGAGCAACTTTCACACGCTAGCAAAGTAATGCTCAAAATTCTCCAAGTGAGGCTTCAACAGTATGTGAACCGTGAGCTTCCAAATGTTCAAACTGGATTTAGAAAAGGCAGAGGAACCAGAGATCAAATTGCCAACATCCGTTCGATCATTGAAAAAGCAAGAGAGTTCCAGAAAAACATCTACTTCTGCTTTATTGACCATACCAAAGCTTTTGACTGTGTGGATACCAACAAACTGGAAAATTCTTCAAGAGATGGGAATACCAGACCACCTGACCTGCCTCCTGAGAAATCTGCATGCAGGTCAAGAAGCAACAGTTAGAACTGGCCATGGAACAAGAAACTGGTTTCAAATCAGGAAAGGAGTATGTCAAGGCTGTATATTGTCACTCTGCTTATTTAACTTATATGTAGAGTACATCATGAGAAATGCTGGACTGGATAAAGCATAAGCTGGAATCAAGATTGCCAGGAGAAATATCAATAACCTCAGATATGTAGATGACCCCTTATGGCAGAAAGCAAAGAACTAAAGAGTCTTTTGATGAAAGTGAACGAGGAGAGTGAAAAAGTTGGCTTAAAACTTAACATTCAGAAAACGAAGATCATGGCATCTGGTCCCATCACTTTATGGCAAATACATGGGGAAACAGTAGAAACAGTGACAGACTTTATTTTTTGGGGGCTCCAACATCACTGCAGATGGTGACTGCAGCCATGAAATTAAAAGACACTTGCTCCTTGGAAGAAAAGTTATGACCAACCTAGACGGCACATTAAAAAGAGACATTACTTTGCCGGCAAAGTTCCGTTTAGTCAAAGCTATGGTTTTTCCTGTGGTCATGTATGGATGTGAGAGTTGGACTATAAAGAAAGCTGAGCGCCAAAGAATCGATGTTTTTGAACTGTGGTGTTGGAGAAGACTCTTGAGAGTCCTTTGGACTGCAAGGAGATCCAACCAGTCCATCCTAAAGGAGATCAGTCCTGAATGTTCATTGGAAAGACTGATGCTGAAGCTGAAACTCCAATACTTTGGCCCCCTGATGTGAAGAGCTGACTCATTTGAAAAGGCCCTGATGCTGGGGAAGATTGAAGGTAGAAGGAAAAGGGGACGACAAAAGATGAGATGGCATCACCGACTCAATGGTCAGGAGTTTGAGTAACCTCCGGGAGTTGGTGATGGACACGGAAACCTGGCATGCTGCAGTCCATGGGGTCACAAAGAGTCGAACATGACTGAGCGACTGAACTGAACTGAGGTTGTTTGAAGAGTAAATGAGACAACCCATCAGCAAGAAACCTGGGACCTTAAATAATCTATATACTGAATGCTATTGTTATTCCAAGATTTATCAGTATTTCCTATGGAAATTCAAAAGAGGAAACCAGCCTTGGATCCTTGTGCTCTTTTGTTTTTCTTATGTTGTAGCAGTTGGCTTTAGTTATTGAAAGCTGTAATATTCCAGGTAGGAAAATGTTTGCTGTCCCTAAAGCGCAGGTCAGTGTGAATGATCTCTTTAGCAATAATAATGATGTCTAATATTCATGAGAAATGTTGGACTAGAAGAAGCATAAGCTGGAATCAAGATTGCCGGGAGAAATATCAATAACCTCAGATATGCAGATGACACCACCTTTATGGCAAAAAGCAAAGAAGAACTAAAGAACCTCTTGATGAAAGTGAAAGAAGAGAGTGAAAAAGCTGGCTTAAAAGTCAACATTCAGAAAACTAAGATTATGGCATCTGGTCCCATCATTTTGTGGAAAATAGATGGGGAAACAGAGGAAACAGTGGCAGACTTTATTTTGGGGGGGGCTCCAAAATTACTGCAGATGGTGACTGCAGCCATGAAATTAAAAGACGCTTGCTTCTTGGAAGAAAAGTTATGACCAACCTAGACAGCATATTAAAAAGCAGAGACATTACTTTGCCAACAAAGGTCCGTGTAGTCAAAGCTATGGTTTTTCCAGTGGTCATGTATGGATGTGAGAGTTGGACTATTGTAGGAGACAGGAAGAATAGAATAAAAGCAGGCCCAGGCCAGGGCCACAGAAAGAATTTATAATTATTGATAAATTGGATGCTTTAAGGCATGGGACTCTTGGAACAAGTCCAGAGGAAACAGTTCATAATCTTGAAAACAAGATATGATCCTGGGGGTGGAAAACCAACCTCAGACTGTTTCCCAACTGATCTCTCAGAGTTACATGTTTTTCTGTATCTGGAGGAAATCTATAGATAAGACTATTAGTCTTAGTTACTGATTTGTTATTGATTACTGTTTCTTGTTTACCCAAAGGTTAATGATCACTTGGGCCCTGAAGGCCACGTGAGTTATTGCTTAACCCCCTGCACCATTCTTTCCTTCACGGCTGAGAGTGTAACAAAGCTGGCAGGGATTCAGTTTCGGCAGCTTCACCTTGGAGCGGTGTTGGTCCCCTGATCCTCGCCTTTCACTGAACTCTTGTGTCTTGTTTCTGATTCTCCCGCCGCATCACGCTTTCGGAAACCCTGCTTGTCCAGCTGGACTGAACAGGGACCTGAAAGTGAAACTAGCCTCGAGGCTGGGCTCCTAGCGGCGGAGAACGCAGGGAAATCCGACCGATTCTGGCGGACGAGGAACTAGCCTTGGTAAGCACACCCCTGCGGATTGGTCAATCAGGGTAACAATGGGGCAAAATCCTTCTAAGCATAGCGACTGTATGCAAGTGTTAAAAACTTTGTTAAAAAGTTCGGAAGTTGAGATATCTCAATCCTCTTTTAAAGAATTGTTTTCTGCCACTGAAAAATATTGCTGCTGGCTAGCTCCAGACAGAGGGACTTTGAGGTAGGAATGGCAAGAAGTTACAGGTTGCCTGCGCTGTGCCTTCCCACGCGGGGAAAAGATTCCTTTGTCTGTATGGTCAGTAGGGAATCTCATTAGCATAGCTTTAGGACCACTGCAATCCGAAGGCTCGGATTCAGGGGATTCTACAGAACAATTACAAGAACAAATGGAGGAAACGAATTTATATGATAACATTGGTGATGAGGAAGAGAAGCAATCAATAAAACCGAAAAGTAAGAGCCGAAAGAATGACAGAAGTCAAGAACAGATCTTGCTCTCTAGTCCGACTGCACCTCTGGTTGAGCCTCCTCCTTTCAATCCTGAAGCCCCTTGGGATGATGGATTTGCTTTTAAACCACAGTTAACTGTGCCTCGTAAAACGACGCCTTTACAAACGGGGGTTCGTATGGCACAATTGCAGGGGGATGAAGACGCTTTAGTTCTCCCTGTGGCTGTAACTCAAATCCCACCAGATCCTCAATTCCCACAAGGAGGAATGCATTACGATTATAAGGCCATACCATTTAAAACTATTAGGGAGATAAAACAGGCATGTACCCAATATGGAACTCTCCTTATACCATGGGACTAATTCAGGGACTTTCACAAGCTGACTGGTTAATTCCTTATGATTGGGAAATGATAGCCAGAATTTGCCTATCCACCTCAGAATTTTTACAATTTAGGACCCGGTGGCAAGATGAGGCAAATCAACAAGCTCACAGAAATGCAACAGCCAGCCAGTTAATATAACGCTTGATCATTTAATGGGTACCAAAGGCTATGGTTTTTCCTGTGGTCATGTATGGATGTGAGAGTTGGACTGTGAAGAAGGCTGAGCGCCGAAGAATTGATGCTTTTGAACTGTGGTGCTGGAGAAGACTCTTGAGAGTCCCTTGGACTGCAAGGAGATCCAACCAGTCCATTCTGAAGGAGATCAACCCTGGGATTTCTTTGGAAGGAATGATGCTAAAGCTGAAACTCCAGTACTTTGGCCACCTCATGAGAAGAGTTGACTCATTGGAAAAGACTCTGATGCTGGGAGGGATTGTGGGCAGGAGGAGAAGGGGACGACCGAGGATAAGATGGCTGGATGGCATCACTGACTCGATGGACGTGAGTCTGGGTGAACTCTGGGAGTTGGTGATGGACAAGGCGGCCTGGCGTGCTGCAATTCATGGGGTCGCAAAGAGTTGGACACGACTGAGCAACTGAACTGAACTGACCTGAGGAAATTTTGGTGATGGCACCCAACTCCAGTACTCTTGCCTGGAAAATCCCATGGACGGAGGAGCCTGGTGGGCTGTAGTCCATGGGGTCGCTAAGAGTCAGACACGACTGAAGCGACTTAGCAGCAGCAGCAGCAACAGAGGAAATTTTGGCAACCAAGCTCAGTTGTAATTTGATGATCAATTACTTACTCAAGTGAGAATGATATGTTTAAAAGACTGGGAGAGAATAAATCCACCCCGACAAGCCTTGGTTTCGTTTACCCAAATTAAACAATCAAATGGGGAAACTTTTGTAGATTTTATCACCAGACTACATCAAAATTTGAACAAAGCAGTCTCACGGCCTGGTCTGAGAGATTTGCTGATGCAAGTTCTTGCTTATGACAATGCTAACTCAGAATGTAAAAAGGTGATTCAGCCTCACAAAGCACAGGGCGCCCCCCAGAAGAATATCTTAATGTTTGCCAGGGTATTGGGTCAGAACCATATAAAATGCAGCTCCTGGCTCAAGCATTGTTTAAGGCTAATAAAAAGACAGATATGAGATGTCACCAATGTAGAAAATTAGGACACATTAAGGTAATGGCAACCCACTCCAGCATTCTTGCCTGGAGAATCCCATGGACAGAGAAGCCTAGTAGGTTACAGTCCATGGGGTCGCAAAGAGTCGGACAGGACTGAGCGACTTCACCTTAAAAAAGACTGTAAAGGAGGAAATTAAAAAAAGACAAAAAATGATATCAAGACTCCAGGATTATGCCAAAAATGCCATAAGGGAAATCACTGGGCAAATCAATGTAGGTCAAACTTTCATAAAGACGGGACTCCCTTGTCAGGAAACGGGAATCGGCGCTTGGCTCGGGGCCCCAAAAACAACGCGGGCACTTGGAACGCAGTTCCCTTTGCCTACCCAGCTCAACCTCAAGAAAACAATCAGTTCGTGACTTACTCCCCGCAACATCAGGGAGCGCAGCATTAGACATACCAGCCTTAGAAAATTTAGTAGTAATGCTCTCTATGGGAATATATAAAATACCAACTGACATCTGGGGACCCCTACCTAAAAATACTTTAGGTTTAATAATAAGAAGCAATCTCAATTTAAAGGGGGTCGAAGTTCAAATAGAAAAAATAGATGAAGATTTTGAAGGAGAAATACTTATAATGCTAATAAAACCCTATGTTCCCTATCAAATATCTAAGGGAGATCAAATTGCTCAATTGTTATTATTACCTTATATAAAATTAAATTATCCTAAAAAGAGAATAGAGGAACTTGGAAGTACAGGAAAACAAGTATTTGGGAAACTTTTGTTACAGACAAAAGACCAAAAATAAATAAAATTTATAGGAAGGCAGTTCCCTGGACTTGTGGACACAGGGGCAGATGTTTCTATCATTGCATCTAAACACTGGCCTCAATCCTGGCAGTTACAACAAGTTCTTACAATTATTACTGGAATAGGAACAATGAGCAATATAGCTCAGAATGCATGCCCTGTGTGTTGCCAGAGGCCCGATCAACAAACTGCTATGCTTCGACCATATTCCTATTAACTTATGGTCCGTGATTTACTTATGCAATGGGGAGCTTATGTTACAATACCTCCCATAATGTCTCAGACAAAACAAATTATGACTAATATGTGACTTCACCCTAGTACTCCTCAAAATTTAGCCTAGGGGCCACTGTTCCAAAGACTGCATTAAAAATAAAATGGCTTTCAGATAAACCTATATGGGTGGAAAGCGAAAGCGAAGGTCACTCAGTCGTGTCCGACTCTTTGTGACCCCATGGACTATACAGTCCATGGAATTCTCCAGGCCAGGTACTGGAGTGGGTAGCCTTTCCTTCTCCAGGGGATCTTCCCAACCCAGGGATCGAATCTAGGTCTCCCACTCTGCAGGCGGATTCTTTACCAACTGAGCCACTAGGGAAGCCACCTATGGGTGGAACAGTGGCCTTTATCAAAAGAAAAAATTGAAGCCTTACAAACGCTAGTAGAAGAACAATTAAAATTAGGACATATAGTAGAAACGACTAGCCCTTGGAATTCACCGGTCTCTGATTAAAAAGAAATTAGGTAAATGGAGAATGCTTACAGATTTGAGAAAAATCAATGCTGTTATGGAACCCATAAGAGTATCACAACTTGGACTCCCTTCTCCTGCTATTATTCCAAAGTGATGGAAAATTATTATCACTGATTTAAAAGATTGTTTTTTACTATCCCATTAAATCCTAATGGTGCTCCAAAATTTTGCTTTTACTATTCCATGTTAATAATAAAGGCCCTTGTCA
>SJYT01055635.1:171430-189238 GCA_006410635.1 Cephalophus harveyi
TGATGCTGGGAGGGATTGGGGGCAGGAGGAGAAGGGGACGACCGAGGATGAGATGGCTGGACGGCATCACGGACTCGATGGATGTGAGTCTGAGTGAACTCCGAGAGATGGTAATGAACAAGGAGGCCTGGCGTGCTGCAATTCATGGGGTCGCAAGGAGTCGGACATGACTGAGCTACTGAACTGAACTGAACTGAACTGAACTGAAGACACTCTATGTACATTTCCCTGTAAATGCTCTTCAGCCCTGAAACTTTAGGATCACTTTTAACTATGCTTTGTATAAGCTTCATTCCAGTGTCAATTTTTTTTTTAGAAAGTTGGACATGTTTCTCAGTCTCTTCCCACATTTTATACATCTGTGCAAGAGCAATTGTCCTTAAATTCCTTTTTTTTTTTTTTAACGTCACATTCCTGTTAAGTGCCTTGGGTCCCTATAACTAATTGATAGACACTTCTGCCTATCCTCAAGGCGCTCTACCAGTTTATCATCATCTTTATTCTAACTTTATTTTACCTTACTACAGACTTTTTGCTCCAGTCAAGCAAATGTCTTATCAGTCACCCAATAAAATTTAATTGTTCTCAGTTCTGTCTTCCTATACAGTTCAAGAAGGTGGGAAGAGTATCTTCAGAGTAGACTGACAGACCTGGGTTTGAATCTGAGCTTCCTCTGTTGATTTGCTGTGTGATATTGGGCAGATCACCTAGCTCATCTGAGCCTTACTGCCCTATTCATAAAATTTGGATATTACTAGCAACATCATAGAGTTATTTCCCTAATTTTCTCCTTCAGTACTTTCTGCCAATAAGGAACTTTTCTCTCCTTCAAACACTAGCTCAAACCTTAATCTAAGAAATGGTTAATATTATTTCATCCTATTCTGAATTATAAAATAAGAGTGAAACCAAGATTGTTTCCTTAATTTTTTGGTGTAATCTCAGGTTCTCATGATGCTCAGTGCTCAGAATATAGTACTGTTCATAAATGTTATTTTTGTATTGACCAAGACCAATTTTTCTTTTGGAGGCTATCAAGGTGTACCTGGAAGATGAGAACAATATTTTTAGTTCTTTGGAAAAGTTAATCTCTTTTATTGAGCAAATCTTTAGTCCAGTGCAGTGAAAGTTGCCTTTTTTAGCTCTTTCTTTCTAGAAGAGATGTAGGTATTCCAGTGATATTTCATGATTTTCTTTATCAATTAGCATTAACGTGGGTTGTTAGATGAAGGGAAGAGAGGACCAACCTCTAACCTCTAGGATTTCAGATTGCTAGACTCTCATCTCTGAGGTTCAGACTTCTGGACCAAGAGACTCAAATCCAAGAAAGGGAAAGTATATGCATGTACTGACAGTCAATCTGGAAGCAGGTCTGTTTGAAGCAGCGAGTTCATTTTATCTGCTGCCATCAGTGTCTTAGGAATTTTCTGTCATAAGTCTCCATTTTGGCAGAATTCTAACACTGCTAGAAAGACTATCTTTGCTGGGTTCAGTTCCTGGCTCTATCACTTATTAGGGTATGGCTGTGGGCAAGTTATAAAACCTTTCTGTGGATGTTTCCTTGTCTGTACAATGAGGACTGTAATAGTATCCTCTATTACATAATATAATGCACATAATAAGCACTCAGTTTATGTTAGCTTACCAGGTGTTCTTTTTAAAGATTTATTTACTTATTTGGGCTTCCCCGGTATTTCAGCAGTAAAGAATCCAGCTGCAATGCAGAAGACGCAGGAGAATCGGGTTTGTTCTCTGGGTTGGGAAGATATCTGGGAGGAGGGCATGGCAACCCCCTCCAGTATTCTTGTCATGAAAATCCCATGGACAAAGGAACCAGGAGGGCTGCAGATTCACGGAGTGGCAGAGAGCTGGACGTGCATACATTTACTCATTTCTTTATTGTTGGCTGCACTGGGTCTTCGTTGCCATGCACGCTTTCTCTAGTTATAGCAAGCGGGGACTACTCTTCGTTGAGGTGAACAGGCTTCTCATTGTGATGGCTTCTCTTGTTGTGGAGCACGGGCTCTAGGGAGTGCAGGCTTCAGTAGTTGTAGTGCTTGGCTTAGTTGCTGCACAGCATGTGGGATCTTCCTGTACCAGGGATTGAACGCATGTCCCCAGCATTGGCAGGAAAATTCTTAACCACTGGACTACCAGGGAAGTCCCAGCTGACCGTGTTTTGTCTTTCTTACTGCTGTATCTCCAACCCCTAGGATATTGCCTAATAGCTAGTCATTCAATAAATACTAAACAATGTTGTAAGCCCATTCTTTAATGTTCTACCTACTTTTCCATTATATAGAAGGCAAACATACTCCTTATTTTCCAAACCCTCATTTTGGACTACAGAGAAGGCAATGGCACCCCACTCCAGTACTCTTGCCTGGAAAATACTATGGACAGAGGAGCCTGGTAGGCTGCAGTCCATGGGGTCGCACAGAGTCAGACACGACTAAAGTGACTTAGCAACAGCAGCAGCATTTTGGACTAACAACTTAAGCAACTGAAGCTCCAATGTCCTTGAAGTAATATGAAATAATACTTGATCAAGCAGCATATGACCCGCCTAAAGTAGAATAAATAATTCTACTGCCAATAATAATTTTCTGGGAAGTTATTAAACTGTACCACCACTAAAAACTCAATCCTAGTATTTTGGCAGTTTTTCCTCATTGTATTGGGAAAAGCATTAGACCAGAAATCCGGTCTTTACTGATTAGCAGAATGAAATTACTTGGATAATTCAAATAAGTTTTTTTTTTTTAATTGAAGTATAGTTGATTTACAGTGTTGTGCCAATCTCTGCTGTATAGCAAGTGACTCAGTTTTACACATACAGACTTTTGTTGTTTAATCGCTAAGTCGTGTCTGACTCTTTTGCCACCCTACATGGACTGTAGCCTGCCAGGCTCCTCTGCCCATGGGATTTCTCAGACAAGAATGCTGGAGTGGGTTGCCATTTCCTTCTCCAGGGGATCTTCCTGACCCACGGATCGAACCTATATCTCCTGCATTGCAGGTGGATTCTTTACCACTGAGTCACCTGGATGCCCTCGTATATATACCTTCTTTTTTTTTTTTTTTTAATATTCTTTTCCATTATGGTTTAACCCCAGGAGATTGGATGTAGTTCCCTGTGCTGTACAGTAGGACTTTGTTGTTTATCCATTCTAAATGTAATACTTTGCATCTACCAACCCCAAATCCCAGTCTGTCCCTCTCCTTCTCTCTTCCCTTGGCAACCACAAGTCTGATCTCTGTATCTGTGAGTCTATTTTTGTGTTGTAGGTAGGTTCATTTGAGCCATATTTTAGATTCCACATACAAATGATATCATATGGCATATGTCTTTCTTTTTCTGACTTACTTCACTTAGTATGATAATCTCTAGTTTCATTCATGTTGCTGTAAATGGCATTATTTTGTTCTTTTTTAATGGCTGAGTATTAGGTTGGTGTGAAAGTAATTGCAATTTTGTGTTGTTGAACTTTGCTGTTTGACATTGGCATACATTCTTAAATAAATGTGGTTGTGTTATATATCATTTTAACGCTCATTTCTTGCTTTTTTTTTGCTAATGACTTATTACTTGCTGTTTATTTTACATTTATTTTAGACTAGGGAAATGATGTTAGACAGAAAAAGCAAATTAGAAGAATTTTCTTATTTGAGTTCAAAATGGGTTGTAAATCGGTGGAGATAACTCACAACGTCAACAACATGTTTGGCCTATAAACTGCTAATGAATGTACAGTGCAGTGATGTTCAAGAAGTTTTGCAGAGAAGACGAGATGAGGTGAAGATGAGGAACATAGAAGCTGGCCATTGGAAGTTGACAATGACCAATTGAGAGGATGCTGAAGCTGAAGCTCCAATACTTTGGCCACTTGATGCAAAGAGCCAACTCATTGGAAAAGACCCTGATGCTGGGAAAGATTGAGGGAAGGAGAAGAAGGGGACAACAAAGGATGAGATGGGTGGATAGCATCATCGACTCAATGGACATGAGATTGAGCAAACTCTGGGAGATAGTGAAGGACAGGGGAGCCTGGCCGTGCTGCAGTCCATGGGGTCACAAAGAGTTGGACACAACTAAGCAACTGAACAGCAACAATTGAGAGAATCATTGAAGCCGATCCTCATACAGCTATGTGAAAAGTTGCCAAAGAACTCAACATTGACCATTCTGTGGTCACTCAGCATTTGGAGCAAATTGGAAAGGTGAAAACCTCAGTAAGTGGGTACCTCATGAACTTGGTACTTCATGAGCTGACTGAAAATCAAAAAAAATAACCATTTTGAAGTGTCATCTTCTCTTAGTCTGTGCAACAAGGAACCATTTCTCGATCAGATTGTGATGTGTGATGAAAAGTGGATTTTATATGACAACCGGCAATGACTAGCTCAGTGGTTGGATCAAGAAGAAGCTCCAAAGCACTTCCCAAAGTCAAACGTGCACCATAAAAAGGTCATGGTCACTTTTTGGTGGCCTGCTGCCACAGCTTTCTGTATCCTGGTGAAACCATTACATCTGAGAAGTATGCCCAGTAAAAAGACGAGATGTACCGAAAACTTCAACACATACAGCCAGCATTGATCAACAGAAAGGACCCAGTTATTCTCCACAACAATGCCCGACCACATATCACACAACCAACACTTCAAAAGTTGAACAAAAACTTTATTAAGTTTTGCCTCATCCACCATATTCACCTGAACTCTCACCAACCAACCACCACTTCTTCAAGTGTCTTAACAACTTTTTGCTGGGAAAATGCATCCACAACCAGCAGGAGGCAGAAAATGCTTCCCAAGAGTTTGTCAAATCTCAAAGCACAGATTTTTATGCACAGTGAGGTTTAAGTGATTTTCCCTAACGTCATGGTGCTAGTAAGTGGCTGAACCAGGATTCCAAGGAACATTTTGTAAATATTTATTTATTTGGCTCCTCTGGGTCTTAGTTGCAGCATGCAGTATTTAGTTCCCCAATCAGGGATGGCCCAACCAGGCCCCTTGCATTGTGTCCGTGGAGTCCTAGCTACTGGACCACCAGGGAAGTTCCAGGGAGCCTTTTGGAAGGGTGCTGACAGTGTGTGGGCACTGCCCTGAACCTCCACAATAGCTGTCTGCTTTCATCCCCACAGCACCTCTAGGAAGTTGATATGGTTGTTGAAGCACTTGTCCAAGGTAGGGCAGCTGGAAATGAAAGTCTGATTATCTAAGCTCAGAGTCTCAGGCCACTAAATACCTGCTTACAGATGAGGGCTGCAAGGGGTGGTGGTGATGTGAAGTGAAGTGAAAGTTGCTCAGTCATGTCTGACTCTTTGCGACCCCATGGACTATAGANTTGAAGCACTTGTCCAAGGTAGGGCAGCTGGAAATGAAAGTCTGATTATCTAAGCTCAGAGTCTCAGGCCACTAAATACCTGCTTACAGATGAGGGCTGCAAGGGGTGGTGGTGATGTGAAGTGAAGTGAAAGTTGCTCAGTCATGTCTGACTCTTTGCGACCCCATGGACTATAGAGTCCATGGAATTCTCCAGGCCAGAATACTGGAGTGGGTAGCCATTCCCCTCTCCAGAGGATCTTTCTGACCCAGGGATCAAACCCAGGTGTCCTGCATTGCAGGCAGAGTCTTCACCATCTGAGCCACCAGGGAAGTCCCTGTACAACAACACAAATCAGGCAAAATATACATATATCCCCTCCATCTTGAGCCTCCCTCCCCACCCTCATCCCACTCCTATAGGTCATCACAGAGTGCCAGGCTGGACTCCCTGTGTTATACAACACCTTCTCATTAGCTATCCATTTTACAAATGAAAGTATTTGTTGACTTTTTAATGACAGCCATTCTGACAATGTGAGGTGGTACCTCATTGTAGTTTTGATTTGTATTTCTCTAATAATTAGTGATGTTGAGAATATTTTTGTGTGCCTACTGGCCATCTGTTTGTCTTCTTTGAATAATTCAAGTAAATTTTTTGATCTCATTTTTCTCATCTATAAAATGAGAGGAGTTATACAAGATGATATCTAAGTCTAGCTTCTAACCCTAAAATTTTGTTTCTATGACTAACTCAGTATTAATGATATGTATTTATTTAGGGGAGGAATCTGAAATTCTCAGAAGACATAGCTTATTTGATGACAGCATATTGCTGAGTTCCAGTGGTCTTTTACTTGAACATAGTTCTGGAAGCACCACTGGAGAAAAATCTCTGTTCTGTGGCAGTGGAGATGGATTTGGAGATGAAGGAGCTGCAGGAGAAATGATTGGTATGCTCTCTTGTCATAAAGAAACTGGATATTTGTTTCAGTCAAATTACTATAACAAATGGAAGATTTATTCCAACAAACAGAAATTTCAGATATGCTTTGTGTCATATAGATTAAAATATTTTTTACCTAAGTTTTCAAAGTCTATAGTATATTTAAACATTTAGGCTAGATCTAAGTAAATAGCCATCTTTGACACATTTATTATATAGGTTGTAAAATACATTTATCATATAGGTTCTTATTTTTCTTTTTACAAATTTCTAGTTTCTAGAGAGAAAGAAGTGAGGTTAGTGAGACAGCTATTCTAAAGGATCTGTCTAGCATTTTATATTATTATTTTATTATGATATTACTGTAAATTAATCATAGAAATAGGATAGACAAAACTGGGAAGTCTAAATGTACCTAATTATAATGATATTGACCTTTATATATCAAATCCTTTTTAAATTATCTAATCTACAATAAAAGGCTGGTTATGACAAACTTGAAATTTGAAAACTATGAAAAATAGTGGCTCTACCTTAGATCTCTACTAAGGGAGTTTGAAAACTTTTATTTCTTGATTTGAAGTCTAAACATGGCTTTGTAACAAGGTTACTATCTTGATAGTTTAGTAAATATTTTCTGACATGAAACACTTAAAAGTACATGTTTAATAAAGGAAAGGAAATTAAATATATAGAATTTTATGTCCTACTGCAGGAAATGTTATAGTCTGGGTTGTTGTTTAGTCGCTCAGTCGTGTCCGCCTCTTTTGTGACCCCATGGACTATAGCCCACCAGGCTCCTCTGTCCATAGGATTTCCCGGGCAAGAATACTGGAGTTGGTTAACATTTCCTTCTCCAAGGGAGCTTCCCAATTCAGGGATCAAACCCACATCTCCTGTATTGGCAGGTAGATTCTTTACCATTTGAGCCATCAGGGAAGCCCCATGGTAATCCATATAACCAATCAAATATAATTAAGTAGGGTTCACTCTTTTTTATATCCCTTGACAACTCGTTGCATACTAAGTTATCAAGTGTTTAGTGAACAAATGACAGATTCAGCTCTGTATAAGAAAAGTGTTTATTTTGTTTTCAAGACAATCTACTGCAAGATGATCAGAATATCCTGTTAGAAGAAATGCATTTAAATACAGAAATTTCCCCGCTTCCTGAGTCTCCTAATACTGTAGTAGGTATGTAGGAATCTTCTTTTGTGTAGAAAGTGAATAGATATTAATATTCAAATTAAGCCTCAAAACTTCTAGGTTTAAGGAGCAGTATAGTTTAGTGAAAGATATTAAAGAGAATTGTCACTCAAACTCTTAGCATGACTTAGATAATAGAGCATAGAAAATTAAGTTTTGAGAAAAGTACAATGATGAGTGTTTAATCAGGATTGGGTTTATTTTTTATGAGAGCATATTTAAATACTCTGGCAAAATATCCTGCTTTTGAATCATTAAAATAATATGTTACATAGTAAAAGCATCATTAATATTTGACATTAACATTATTATTAACATTAATACCACATTAATATTAACATGGCTTGATCTACATACAGTTTTATAGAATTCACAAATATGGGGATATTTTCTACTTGAAACTGATTGTGAAAGTACGTCAGATGATTTGAAGTCTTTGTAGTCTGATTTTTCTTAAGAAGTAAAAAATGATTAGCCCCATTTTGATTTTTCACTTTTGGATGTTGCATTTGCTTTCTAACACAGTAGTATAAGTTTAAAATATAAAAAGAGATGGGCAATAAAAATTTAGTTGTGTACGATTCTTTATGGGTCAACTAATCATTAACAGAATACAATTTTTAATAGACATTTTGTTAAATTTATGTCAGTCATTTATTGTGGTTCCTACCACTGTTTTTACTTCTGCCATGACTGTAGCCTAGCCTTAGATGACACAGGAGCAAAAGTGGGTGATTAATATCACACTGTGGGTCCCACACTATATAATCTCTGAACCTCTTCAACTCTATTAAATACATGATTCTAAAACTTCATTTGTGGCTCCAGTTAGCAATATAAATCTACAGTTAATCTTTCACTTTAATTCTCATATGGTCTTCTAGTTTGCAATATAATCATTATTTTTTTTAATAAACCCTTTTATGGCAATGTTGATGAGTAGAACCAGATAATCCAGAGTGTGTATGTTCACCTGAAAATGAAAAAATGGATGAAACTACAGTATCAAAAGAAGAGGAAGAATTTACCCTTGACCCAATCGATACTTCAGGTCAGAATCATTCATGTTTTTATTTTTAGCTTTGAGGCACTACTATCTTATTTACCCTGAGATATTTTGATAATTCTTAAAATGTTGTAGGAGGTAGTCAATCTAGTAATAACATTTATAATGCAATAAGGGAAGAATGTGAAGAAAGTTTGAGATGATACTTTTATTATATCCAGTCCTGGTCAAACCATCTATCCAGTTGGGAAACTAGAAATTTTAAAACTGAGTTCAGTTCCGGTAGTTATTGAACCATTTATTCTGAGCACAGAGATGAAGACCACATACTTCCTGCTTTTAAGAAGCTTAAAATCTGACTGGGAAGATAAACATGCAAATGAATTTAAAATAAGACAGAGTAAAAGGATCCAAATAGAGGCACTGGATATGAATCGAATATATCCCTAGATCTTTTAAACATATCCTAGTTTTAAGTATTATCTTTGATATGAATTTCAGTTTATAAATTCAGGCATGCAAAAAATAAAGCATTTAACTTTTTCTTTACAGAATTCAATTCTAAGCTGCTATCCCTCTTGGTTTGGCAAGAAATTCAATCTGTATGGCTCCCCTATCTGCCCTGAACCACGTAGTATCAAGTTCTGGGGAGGGGTGCAGTAGGTGGAAGGGAACCTCTGGTCATCAGCCACTCCACCTTGTGATACCCAGTGTCCCAGCTTGCATAGTCTCTGTGGTCACCACACAGCCAGCCTCTTTGGAATCTTGTCATATTCCTAGGATTTTACTGAGACACATCAGCAAGCAGGTTCCTTCTGGCTTCATCTGATCTCAGAATTCCACCCTTTCCAAGAAATCTAACCATCCCCCAACTGTTGCATCTTCACTAAGGAAAAGCTTGACTTCTGCTTTATACCTGGCAAAATTAGTTAAAGGAGCAAATCCCATGACCCTAGCTATCTACTTGGAATTTACATATGAATTTCAGTGGGAAAGAGGAAAATGCACCGGACAGATACAAAATTAATGTTTCAAAAAGTTATCCTGAAAAATAAATAAGTAAATATTTAATCTATCGGTAATTTTTTAAAAGTTATCCTGTTAGTTAGATATTTTAAGAAACTTCAAAACTGAATGACTTCCCTCTCAATGTGCTCCCTGCTCCACAGTTTCCAATTGTCTACTTAGTAGGTCAACTGCCTCCTAAGCAGTTTACAAAATGTGTTAACCCTTGGCTGCTGAGACACACTAGCTGTGCAAAAACCTTAAAAGGATAATTTTCAGTAGAAAGAAATTTCTACTGGGATTTTCTTACCAAGGCAACTCTGTAGGGTGTATTGTGTTAGACATTTCTTAGATATGCAGTGCCTAGAATATCATTTTACAGAGCTATACAACCTATCACATTTGTACATATTTCTTATATTTAGATATTGCTGAAAAAAGAAAAGGCAAAAACAGGAAATTGCTCATAGATCCAGTCAAGGAGATCAGTAGCAAAATTATGCACAGACAGCTTACTTCCTTTACGGACACACTCATGGTTTTGGAACTTGCACCTCCTACCCAAAGATTGATGATGTGGAAGCAAAAGGGAGGAGCAGATATACTTCTGTCAACTGCTGCCCAGGATTTGACTCATGCTGAACTGAAAATGGTAACAGTTTCCATACTTCTACATGGGTGCAATGTTTGGTGATAAATAAATACATATTTATATTCATATATGCAACAATTTAAACCCGTGAAAAAATGCCCCCTTACTTTTGAATTAATTTGCTCGATATATGTACATGAATTATAGTTTTTACTTTTTAGCATATGTGCTTGTATTTTGTTGAATTGCTTTACTTGTACAAAAACTGAGAAAAAGTGTATATTTTTACAGTTGTTTACAAAATGCTTTGTGTCCTCTGGCTTTAAACTTGGAAGAAAATTGATACAGAAGGAGTCAGTAAGGGAAGAAATGAGAAGTGAAAACATATTAGGTGAGACATCCTAATTCTGTTGGTGCTAAAGGGAATGTTGTAGAAACAAAAATGTGATTTTACATTTCAAAATAAAGACGGGACCTAATACCATATTCCCAAATGTAAATGCTCTTAGAAGAATACTTGAACTTAAAAGAAATTGTTCAATCAGCATTGCATTTTTCTATGTGCAGATTAATTTTTGTCCAATAAACCACCTTAAAAAGATGAAGTATATATACTATGTGGGCTATTCTTAATCTCACTCTTTCCCACCTCCCCTACCCTCATAGGCAGTACTCACAAGCCTTTGATAAAGAAAATTTTTATATCTAGTAGGATAATATATCACTTTAAGACAACCTGAGAAATCACTTGATAAGAATAGCATTTAAACAATACAGTTAACCTGAGACATAGACATTTCTATCCCCCAGAAAAGACATGAAATATTAATAATTATTATTGTGACTATTATAAAGGAATAATAAAACCAACTTATTATTGTGGTGAGTGAACTCCTGCTTCCTGGAGGCATTAAAATCTGCTGAATAATATACCAAGGTGGGCTTGAACTATCCATGTTGTCTTGCGAGTTGAATGCGTGGGAGCGAGCGTGGAGGAGATAGTTGGTGGAACATGGCAGTAGAGGTGATAAAGAGGCAAATGAGGGGAAAGGGAAAATAAATATGTGAGACTTGGGGTGCTACAAGAAAGCTTGTGCATCCTTAAATTCGTGGATTCTAAGTTGTCTGTCAAAACTTTTCTTTTGTAAAAGCCATATTCCTGTTTTAAGTTTGAAAGATACTTTGGTGAAATCTTTTTTACTTTCTTAACAATTAAGAGACCTCTGTGATGGAAGAGCCAAATTTCCTGCAAGAGTTAAGTCAACCTAAAACTTGGAAGGAAGTGACTGATGGATCAAAATGTAGTTCTCATGAGGATACCAATATAAACGTTAACTCTGATGTAAGTTAATCAAAGAGAATCATAAAAATATTATCTTCCTGACATATATAGTGAAAGAAAATTGAGACTCTGGTATATCTTCTTACATTTATAGTTTATATTTCATCTTATGTTATTCTATATCTTCCTCAGTATGCAGCAGTACTACAGGGTAATATGTAATTTCCATCCAAAACAGTTTTTCTAGAAGTTTAAGATGTTATAGTAAATCACAAGATAAGTAGTTTCATACTGAAATAATATTTTGCATGGTACACTGAATAAATTATTATACCAGAACCTGGTCATATGCTGAGGCCTCACATTCAATATATCAAGGAATCCTTAAAAACTCTAGACAATACACCTATTACAAAGAAATATGCCCATGTTTTCCTTCTATTCATAAATTCACCCTCCTACCTCCTTGAATAGTATGTGTTAGATCCACCAGTTACCTTGGTCTTGAATCTGAAGTGAAAGTGAAGGTCACTCATTCATGTCCGACTCGTTGAGACCCTATCGACTATATAGTCCATGGAATTCTCCAGATCAGAATACTAGAGTGGGTAGCCATTCTCTTCTCCAGGGGATCTTCCCAACCCAGGGATCAAACCCAGATCTCCCACATTGCAGGCAGCTTCTTTACCAGCTGAGCCATCAGGGAAGCCCAAGAAGACTGGAATGGGTAGTCTGTCTCTTCTCCATGGTATCTTCCTGACCCAAGAATCGAACTGGGATCTCCTGCATTGCAGGTGGATTCTTAACCAGCTGAGCTACCAGGGAAGCCCAGTCTTGAATCTGAAAGAATAGCTAAAGATCCATTACCAATAAAATTATTTAATTTCTATTTGAAAAACATAGTTATTAAAAATATAGTTTTAAATAATGTGCTTTCCAATATTTTCCCAATGTCACTTTCAGTTCAGTTCAGTCACTCAATCATGTCCGACTCTTTGCCACCCCATGGACTGCAGCACGCCAGGCTTCCCCGTCCATCACCAACTCCCAGAGTTTGCTCAAACTCATGTCCATTGAGTTGGTGATGCTATCCAACCATCTCATCCTCTGTGGTCCCCTTCTCCTCCGGCCTTCAATCTTTCCAAGCATCAGGGTCTTTTCCAATGAGTCAGTTCTTCACATCAGGTGGCCAAAGTATTGGAATTTCAGCTTCAGCATCTGTCCTTCCAATGAATATTCAGGACTGATTTCCTTTAAGATTGACTGGTTGGATCTCCTTGCAGTCCAAGGGACCCTCAAGAGTGTTTTCCAACACCACAGTTAAAAAGCATCAATTCTTCAGTGCTCAGCTTTCTTTATAGTCTAACTCTCACATCTATACATGACTACTGGAAAAACCATAGCTTTAACAACAAAGACAGACCTTTGTTGGCAAAGTAATATCTCCGCTTATTAATATGCTGTCTAGGTTGGTCATAGCTCTTCTTCCAAGGAGCAAACGTCTTTTAATTTCATGGCTGCAGTCACCATCGGCAGTGATTTTGGAGCCCAGGAAAATAAAGTCTGTCACTGTTTCCACTGCTTCCCCATCTATTTGCCATGAAGTGATGGGACCAGATGTCATGATCTTCATTTCTGAGTATTGAGTTTTAAGCGAGCTTTTTCACTCTCCTCTTTCACTTTCATCAAGAGTCTCTTTAGGTCTTTGCTTTCTGCCATAAAGGTGGAGTCATCTGCATATCTGAGGTTATTGATATTTCTCCCAGCAATCTTGATTCCAGCTGGTGCTTCATCCAGCCCAGCATTTCACATGATGCATAGAAGTTAAATAAGCAGAGTGACAATATACAGCCTTGATGTACACCTTTCCGAGTTTGGAACCAGTCTGCTGTTCCATGTCCAGTTCTAACTGTTGCTTCTTGACCTGCATACAGATTTTTCAGGAGGCAGGTAAGATGGTCTGTTATTCCCATCTCTTGAAGAATTTTCCACAGTTTGTTGTGATCTACACAGTCAAAGGCTTTGGCATAGTCAATAAAGCAGAAGTAGATGTTTTTCTGATATTTTCCTGCTTTTTCGATGATCCAATGGATGTTGGCAATTTGATATCTGGTTCCTCTGCCTCTTCTAAATCCAGCTTTACCACCTGGAAGTTCTCAGTTCACATACTGTTAAGGCCTGGCTTGGAGAATTTTGAGCATTACTTTGCTAGCGTGTGATATGAGTGCAATTGTGTGGTAGTTTGAATATTCTTTAACATTGCCTTTCTTTGGGATTGGAATGAAAACTGACCTTTTTCCAGTCCTGTGGCCACTGCCGAGTTTTCCCAATTTGCTGGCGTATTGAGTGCAACACTTTCACAGCATCTTATATTATAATTTAAAATAGCTCAACTGGAATTCCATCACCTCCACTAGCTTTGTTCTTAGAGATGCTTCCTAAGACCCACTTGACTTTGCATTCAAGGGTGTCTGGCCCTAGGTGAGTGATCACACCATTGTGGTTATCTTGGTCATGAACATCTTTTTTGTATAGTTCTTCTGTGTATTCTTGCCACCTCTTCTTAATATCTTCTTCTGTTAAGGTCCATACCATTTCTGTCCTTTATTGTGTCCATCTTTGCATGAAACTTTCCCTTGGTGTCTCTAATTTTCTGGAAGAGACCTCTAGTCTTTCCCATTCTATTGTTTTCCTCTATTTCTTTGCATTGATCACTGAGGAAGGCTTTCTTATCTCTCCTTGCTATTCTTTGGAACTCTGCATTTAGATGGGTATATCTTTCCTTTTCTCCTTTGCCTTTCACTTCTCTTCTTTTCACAGCTATTTGTAAGACCTCCTCAGACAACCATTTTGCCTTTTTGCATTTCTTTTTCTTGGGGATGGTCTTGATCCCTGATTCCTGTACAATGTCACAAACCTCTGTCCATAGTTCTTCAGGCACTCTATCAGATCTAATCCCTTGAATCTCTTTGTCACTTCCACTGTATAATCGTAAGGGATTTGATTTAGGTCATACCTGAACGGTCTAGCGGTTTTCCCTACTTTCTTCAATTTAAGTCTGAATTTGACAATAAGGAATTTTTTTTCCTTTTTACAAAATGTCACTTTACTGACTGTACAAATGTAAGTATTATATCACACTAGATAAAAATAAACCAGTACTTTTCTGGTTTGTTCCATCATCACTGTATTTTGATAACCACTCAGGGAATTCAGAGTCAGTCCATGTTGAAACTGAATGCCCTTGGAAAGAAAGACAATTTCACAGTGTATTAAAACAGAATGCTACTAAGTCACTTCAGTTGTGTCCGACTCTGTGCGACCCCGTAGACGGCAGCCCACCAGGCTCCCCCGTCCCTGGGATTCTCCTGGCAAGAACACTGGACTGGGTTGCCATTTCCTTGTCCAATGCATGAAAGTGAAAAGTGAAAGTGAAATTGCTCAGTTGTGTCCGACTCTCAGTGACCCCATGGACTACAGCCTACCAGACTCCTCCATCCATGGGATTTTCCAGGCAAGAGTACTGGAGTGGGGTGCCATGCCTTCTCCGATTAAAGCAGAATATGTTTTACTAACTATTTGATCATATACTAGGTATTGAGATCCGGGGTTGTGAGTACTATTTTCCTTATTTGGGCTCGGACATTTCTTAGAATGCATGTACTGAAAATTATGATTAGGCAAGCTTGTTTAGTTTATTAATTTTTTAACAGATTAACAAAATTGGTTTTTCCCAATTTTGGTGCTTGGGGTGAAGGAAAGAGATTGTTGCACTAGTTCTTCTGAACCTTTTGCTCCTTTCAGTTCAGTTCAGTTCAGTCGCTAAGTCATGTCCAACTCTGCGACCCCACGGACTGCAGCATGCCAGGCTTCCCTGTCCATCACCAACTCCCAGAGATTGCTCAAACTCATGTCCACTGAGATTTCAAAATAACTTGAAAATTAATAAATAATTTGAAAATTCAGTTTGAATATTCTTTCTTCCTTTACCTGAATTTATGCTTTAACCTTCAATTCCATTCTTATTCTACTTTCAGAAATGGTGAACAGATAAGAAATATAGTCAGGAATGGGATCACAGTTAATTTGAACACAGAAAACTGTTGATTCTGATTATTCATTTTCAAATCTTTCAAAAATTCAAACAATTTTTGGGTAAATTAACTGCATAATTGAAGCTGTCTAAAATGTGGAATATTCACAGAAATTAAAATGGAAAACATGATAGGGCTCCTCAAGCATGTATATTAAAGAATCAAATACAACCCATTATACTCATGCAAATTTTTTAAAGCTAAAGTGAAACGTCAAGTCAGCTCTATTGTAAGAAGCTTCTAACTTAGTCACAATCATAGATCCCGGTTGGAGAATGAAGCTTGGAGACAGGTTGAAGATGAAAAGGGGGCCAGCAGCTTCTATAGTGATGGGAAAGGAGAAATGGGAATGGAGAATTTCTCTTCTTCCACTTCCCTTCCAGTGGACACAGTTTCTCTTTTCTCTTGCCATTGGTAGCTCCAGCAGCAGTGACAAGAATCCTGTCATAGCCCTAGGAAGGGATATTAATATCGCTTGTCCCATTCTCATTCCTTCTGCTTACAGTTCTTCCTCTGCCACCTGGTTCTAGCATGAAAATAAAGGTAGGGGACTAGGGCAAAGACAGACTGCTTCAAAAGAAATGGTCTCAGATGCACAGCAGCAAAGACTTTGATATGAGGTCTGTGGTAGTGACAGAAATAGAAGGGGAAAAGATATTGGAGGAATAAGAATATAAAATATAATATAGAATATAGGAATAAGATATAGGAGGAAAAAAACAATGAGGGCAGAACATGCAAGTTCTTCATGTGTGGGAGGCAAAAAGAAAACAGGAATATTTAAGTCTGGGATATTCAGAAATGATATTTTGAGAATGCAGATAGTATTTTAAATTAGTTTTAGAAATGAGCATCCATGTGATTAAATCATTTAACAAAATGAGATTGTTCCTGTGATGACTGCTACTACTGTGATGACTTACCTATATTTCCCTAATTTGCTTTAGCAGGATATTGTTGAAATGGTGTCTTCAGCTGCTGAGGAATCATCTTTAACGAATGCCATCTTGGCACAGGAAATTGAAAATTGTCCAATGGAATTGGTAAATAGATGTATAGTCTTGAGAATGTTCTTTAAAACTTTGTTCTTAAATAGTTAACACCTTATTTACCTTAAAATTATTTTTAGCTGTCATGTTACTTTTTAAAATTACAGTTTAAATTTGTGATCTTAACAAAGATGTGTATGATTAGCTTGACAGAGCATATGTACAATTGCTTTGATCTTTTATTCTTTCTTTGATTTATTTTGAAATTTCAAGTAATGTTTTTAAAGACATGAGATTTTTATACTTATCAAATGTAGTCCTGGTTAAAATGTTGATAGTCATTTTTTTAAGTTATTAAAACATCTCTAAAGAAACAGAGCTATAGCATGGGGTATGCCTTAAGACATTTGAAATTTTATTTTTCAAATGAAAAAATGTTCTGACTTCTAGACATCAGAAAAAAGGAATGGTCTTTACTGACCATTTCCCATTCCTGACTGTATTTCTTATCTGTTCATCATTTGTGGAAATAAAATAAGAATGAAATTGAAGGTTAAAGCATAAACTTCGGTTAAAGGAATACAAGGTTCAAAGGGAATGGTCTGCACAGAGGACCACAAGTCAATAGCAAAGCCTGAGTTAATATCTGACTCACCTGACTCCACAGAGATTACTGTCACCTTTCTATAATCCCTGTCCCACAGTGCTGAAGGTATTTTTAAGATTGTAATAAATTTTGACAAAAAGTTTCTTAGTAAATAATATTGAAGCACCTAGTAATACCTAATATTAGTTTGTTTTTAGATAAATTATCTGTATAATGAGTTCCAAGACTATTAAATTGTTTTTTTTCATATGACTGAATTCTCTGGATAATCTAGGACAGAATAAATACCTGAAAATTTTACCTGAAGTGTCCAAACAGCTGAGCCAGAAGACAGCTGAGTCACTTTCACCTTTCTCTTTGCTTCTCAGTTCAGTTCAGTTCAGTCGCTCAGTCGTGTCCAACTCTTTGTGACCCCATGCATCGCAGCACACCAGGCCTCCCTGTCCATCACCAACTCCTGGAGTCTACCCAAACCCATGTACATCCAGTCAGTGATGCCATCCAGCCATCTCATCCTCTGTCGTCCCCTTCTCCTCCTGCCCCTAATCCTTCCCAGCATTAGGGTCTTTTCTGAGTCAACTCTTCACATGAGGTGGCCAAAGTATTGGAGTTTCACTTCAACATCAGTCCTTCCAGTGGACACCTAGGACTGATCTCCTTTAGGATGGACTGGTTGGATCTTCTTGCAGTCCAAGGGACTCTCAAGAGTCTTCTCCAACACCACAGTTCAAAAGCATCAATTCTTTGGTGCTCAGC